>LZPO01008091.1:76639-119267 GCA_001675575.1 Neotoma lepida | reverse complement strand
ATGTGGACTTCTGGTACTTTGTCTACCCGCCCTGCAGAGCCAAGGTCCTAGCCCAGTTTGTCCCATTGCCCACCCCACTCTCCCACCCCCACTCTGAGCAGCTGGGGGAAAGTTCTGTAGTCCTTGCTTTCTCTCTCCAGCCTCTCTGGAAGAAAGCCTGGGGCATCTGCAGAAACCTGCAAGGATTTTGCTCCAAGAAAATATTCGAGCTTTGTAATAAGCAGTTTCATTTGTGTTGTTTGACTCTCTGTANCTCAGGCTGGCCTTAAACTTACAGCAAACCTGCTTTAGCCTTCCAAGTGTTGGGATTACGTGTGTGAGCCACCACACCGGGGTACAATCAAGAAGTTCCTTATTAGAATATGTAGTGCCCAAGCCTGGCCCCATAGTGGGATTGGCAGGGGGGGACAAAACAAAGGAAGCTAAATGGTGGCCACAATTGTCATAACTGTCCCTTGTTCACCCCCCAAGGCTGACTCCGTGTCTTCAGGCTTTGGGTGGGGGTCTACCATAGATGGAGGTTGTGAGTTGTATGTGATTCTGCTGGGCTGCTGTGGGCAGTAGCTTCTTTCTCCTGGAAGGCAGCTCTGTGTGCCACAGCACTGTCTGGATTCCCTCCCCTTGCCCACGGGACTCTCCCTCATCTCTGGTTGGGCTCCTANAGCCTGCCCACATCTTTATGAATAGACCTTCATTAATCTCTGTAATAACTCATTTCAGTGTGCCAGCTGTTTCCTCTCAGGGCCCNTAACTTCCCTGTGTGCTGGGCTTAGTTACAGTATTAATATGCATCTCGTCTTTAGAAAAACAGCTTTNGTGAAATCCATTTTTTCATACCATATAATTCTGACTCACCCATTTAAAGAGTATAAAGGCTGGAGATACAGCCGAGTGGTAGATTGCTTTCCTAACAAACATTAGGTCCTGGGTTCAGTCCTCAGCACCGTCAAATCATCCAATCAGTGAGTTATTAAAAGTGTACAGGCCAGGTGGTGGTGGTACACACCTTTAATCCCAGCACTTGGGAGACAGAGGCAAGCGAATCTCTGTTTGAGTGTCTACAGAGCTCCAGGACAGCCAGGGATACACAGAGAAACTCTGTCTCAAGGGGGGGAAAAGTATACAGCCAAACTAAGCATGGTGTTGTATGCCTGTGCCTAGTGCTCAGGAGGCTGAGGCCATCCTGGGCTACATAGATAATTCCAGGCTAGCCAGAGCTACATAACCAGAGCCTGTCTTTTAAAAAAAACAAAACAAAACAAAAAAAACATACAACCAGTGTTTGTTTGTTTTTTAAAGAATATTCTCACATATGTGCAAACATCAGCACAGCCAATTTTATGTGTTTATCACTTCAGAAAGCACCCTCAGGGCTGGAAAGAGGATAAAGACATGCAAATCCCCAGATCCCACAATGGAAGCAGAAAACTAACTGCCCAAGGTTCCCATGTACTGTGGCATGTATGCACCCTCACATACACATATAATAATAAGAAAGAACCTAATCTCCTCTAGCTAACCTCCTTACCACTCCCAGACACCCCTAAGCAATCACTGGCCAGCTAGGTTTCCCTGTTCTGANTTTGTATGACTAGAATAGTGTGGCCTGCTGTCTCATGAAAGGAAGAATCCCCNTGGAGTGATGTTTCGAGGATCTCCCAAGTTAGAGCCTCCATCCATGTTTCACTCTTGGTATGGCTAGTTGGAATTCCAGCTGATACACAACACACTTAGTCATCCATTGGCCAGTGGTGGCTGTTGGATTGTTCCCCTTTGGGTTGTTGTGAGAAATGCTGCTATATGCTCTCAGGGGTAAGTGTATCTGTATGTGCGTGTTTCCATTTCTTCCATGTTAAGTGCCATGTCATGACATAGCTCTCCACTTCCATTTTCCCAAGCAGTTAGGCAGCTCTCTGAAGATCAGCTATGTCCTCACCAACACTTGAATTGTTGGTTCCACCCCTTCTCAGGGTGGGATGGGGGAGGGTGCCACACAGCTCATCTCAGTTTTTATTTGTATCCCAAAAAGACAGGTGATTTCCTTATGTGCCTACAGCTATCTTACGCAGTTCATGCTGGTTAGCGTCTCTTACAGAGAAGAATCAGGCAGCACAGCATGACTTCCTGTCCACAGACCATGGAGAACAGACTGGTACAACAGCCTAGAGATGAGTCNTTATGCTTCTAACAAGCAGTGCACATGCCCTTACTAGAAGGTCACAATGAAGAGGGGGTGACAGCAGGAAGGTGGGTAGCCAAAAAACTTACAGAGAGGAATGTCTACCACTCAGTTTTAAATAGTTTGTGCTGCTGCACAGAAACCTCCTTGTCTCCATGTGCGAACGGTTATTTTGTGGAAAGGAAAGTAAGTGTNGGGGGAAGGGGGGCTTCTTGATGAAGCCAGACATGAGCATAAAGGAACAGCCACAAGATACAGGGCAGAGAACAAGGACTCATATGGGAGGCAGCTGGAGCCAGAGCTCGGNAAACTCGTTAGTAATCCACAGCATTGGGAAAGAGCCCTTGCCAGCCGCCATCCATACAACTCAAGCCAACCTTCTCTGCATAGGAGGGCCTGGGGCCCAGCTGGGCTTCGTTTAGAAAGTGGTTTGGCAGAAGTATGGCTATGTTTGTATCCACCCTCCATCCCACCCCAGTTGTTGGCCCCTTGTCCAAATCAACATGTGGGCCTGCTTGGCCTTTTGCATTCATTCACACTGAACACGCTGGCCTTGACGTGACAGGGAAATGGGTCCAAAGCATTGCTCAAGGGTGGGAACTCAGATGGGCCCATGGGCTCCAGCTTGAACTACTCCTCCCCTCTTACATCACACGCACACACACGCACACACACACACACACACACATATGCGTGCGCACATACACACACCCCTCCCTCCCTCCTGACTTGGATTCACCTCCAGTCCTGATGTGAAGCCAAGGTCATGAGGGAAATTGAGCCCATGATGTAGGGATGTTTTCTGGGTTTTCATTCTACATTCCCAGCTTGTGGGCTGATTATCAAGAGGNCCAGAGTCAGTTCTGGAATGATAGACAGTCCTCTGAGGCAGCAATGACGAACAAGAGGCTGGCTGGAGGGAATATCAATCTCCTTGGCAAGTACTTTGGGTGGGAGCCAAGAGGGCTGGAGCTTGTTACAACTGCCATTGTCGTTTTNCCCTACTCTTCCTTGATAGATCCTAGAATAAAATCAGATGAACACAAAGCTCAAGATGGCTTTGTGGCCCACACACAGGACAGCAGTGTTTCGGAGCAGACAGCCATTAGAAAACACGTAGTGTGACCCCCCCTCACAAGGGCAGTACATTGCCTAAAGACAGCAGCTACACTCCCTCCTGTAATGGATGGAGTGACCAGAGCGACCCTGGGACCAGAAGGGCAGCCAACAACTTACAGGAGCAAAAAAACTTAAAAGTAGAACAGGAAAGAACTAACTGTCTTTTAGTTCATTGTTCTAAAAATTTTTTTTTTTTTTTGGTTTTTCGAGACAGGGTTTCTCTGTGTAGCTTTGNGCCTTTCCTGGAACTCACTTGGTAGCCCAGGCTGGCCTCNAACTCACATAGATCCGCCTGCCTCTGCCTCCCGAGTGCTGGGATTAAAGGCGTGCNCCACCACNGCCCGGCTCATTGTTCTAAAATTTTAAGTTATGTTTGTTTAGTTGTGTGCGAGTGTANGTATACACAGGGAACATGTGGAGGTCAGAGGAGAACTTGAAGGATTATAGGAATCAGTTCTCTCCTTCTACCATGTGGGTTACAGGGGCCATGCTCAGTCTTAGGGTTTGACAGCAAGTTACTTTAACCGCTAAACATCTCATTGCCCCTTCTTTCCATTTAGTTATTTATGATAAGACAGGGTTTCTCTATGTATCCCTGACTGTCCTGGAATTCTCTATGTAGTNCAAGCTGGCCTCACAGAGATCCACATGCCTCTGCCTCCCAAGTTCTGGGATAAAAGGTGTGGGGCACTACTCTTGGCTCCTTGTTATTTTTTTTTTTAACAAAGAGGCTTAAATCTGCCAGCTAAGAAATGAAAGCCAGAGGAGTCAACTCATTACAACTCATAGAGCGTGGATTCTTATAAAATTAGAATAGCGGAAGAGGAAGTGCTGCACATCCGTCAAAATAGGATTCTCATACAGTTAAATAGGTAAAGACTCACTTAACCCATTATCTGCCATGCAGAAGGACAGGGATAGATCAAAGGAGAAGATAAACCAGTAAAGATGCAGGCATAGGTGTNCAGGGCATACAGACCCACTGTGGGGTATGTGGGGCTGAGTGAGTAATGACCTCCATAGGCTCATGAACTTGAACACCTATTNTAAGACGTTATAGAACCTTTAGGAGACAGAGCATTGTCTGAGGAATTAACTGGGAGCAGGTCTTGAGGTTTTTATACCCTGGCCTACTTCCTGTTTTCACTATCTCTACTTCCTGTGTATTGATGAAATGTGATCAGCCAACTTCCTGTTCCTACCATGCCTTCCTCTCCATGATGAACTTTTATCTCTCTGGAACTATAAGCCAGAACAACCCTTNTCTGCTCTAAGTTGCTTTTGGTGTTTTATCNCGGCAACAAGACAGTAACTAATACACCAGGTGACAATNTAACAGCATTAAGATCAGGTCNTCTGGGGTCACATTTTCTAATTGACAGAATTTATTTCATTTTACCAAACAAATCTTTTTGAGACAGCACCTCAATCTGGTTTAGGTGGTCCNCTTGCCTCAGCCTCCTGATTGCNNGTATGACAAGTATGAGCCATTGCACGTGATTGCAGAGTCATTTTTTCATTTTAGCAATCCTCTCCAGTTCCTATCTAACCTNGCAGAGTCCAGGCCTTAGTCATTCAGTAGCAGTTACTCCCTAAGTTCAGCTAAGTTACTCCCACTCTCGGGTTGCCTCACGTGGCCTTGTTGGACGATAGACGGTATTGGCATTAAATGATACATGCAATGCTTTTGTTTCTTATTTTGAATAATAATAATACAAGAATAATTATACAGCTTCATTCTTGGTAAGATACTTGCTCCTTAACAAGGTCACCAATTCTGAGCATAGTGGTGCATACCTGTCCTCCTAGCACTGGGAAGCAGAGGCAGGAGGATCCTGAGTTCAAGGCCAGGCTGAACTATACAGTGAGATACAATCTCAGAAATCCAAAAGGAAGCAAAGAAGCAAGAAGTCACCACACCTCCCTTCATATCAGCCCAGNAAAGGGATTTTCAGACGTGATCTAGACCCAAAAGCAACTCGACCCTCTGCTATTCCTCCTGTCCCCAGTCTCCTNTCCTCCTCCAGAGGCACCAGCCTGGCAGAGCGGATTGCCTGCTTCTCTCAGACACATTGCTCCCACATTCTAAGCTGTATTTCCCGTTACGGAAGGAGTCCCTNTTGTTAATCATGAATTTGATTTGTTTTCCCCTCAAGGGTCAGAGGTCATTCTCTGGGTCCTACTCAAGTCTAGGTTGGCTTTGCCAATTCCATCAGCCACTCTGACTGTATTTACAGGCAAGTGAATCTGACAGCAAAGGAATTGCTTACCAGCTTGGACTATATCCCTGCCCTATTGAACCAGGATTAATAAACCCATCGATGGAGTTTTAGGGGTTTTACCATTTGCCTCAGGAAATGCTTGGAAAGAACCCACATTTGTGTCCAGCGCACTCGAAAACTGGCAGAAGCAGGTGAGAGGTTTCCCACTTGCTTGTTTCATCTTAAAACTTCTTATTACACATATTTATTTTGTGTGTAGGGTGTGGGTGCATGCCAGAGTGTATGTGTGGAGGTCAGAGGAGGATTGGCAGGAGTTGGGTCTCCTCTACTGTGTGGGTCCTGAGGATCAAGCTCAGGTCACCAGGCCTGGTAGCAATCTCCTTTACCCACTGAGCCATCTCACTGTCCCCTGCTTTGTTTTTGTGGGACCTGGGATTGAACATAGGCCCTCATGCATGCCAGGCACACACTTTACCACTGAGCCACATCCCCAGCCCAGAAGCTTGTAACTGCCACCTGCTACACCAGCCCAGGAGCCGAACGAGAACACATTTCCAGCTCAGCCCCACTGGCCTCTGACCTCTCCAGTCTGATCACTTTTCTTACTCTTTTTTCATTAGCTGCCTTGGACCATCCAGTATGTCCCCCTAGTTCCNTGCTGGTTCTAGGACATCCTAGGAGCATTTTGCATAAAATAGTCCTTGGGTGTCACCATCACCCACTGTCTTATCTCTGGTCCATCCTGGATGCCTGTACTAGGTTCTGTTGTAGGGATCGTGTGGCCTAGGAAGCCACAGGTAACAACCACAGACCTCTCCGTGTAGTGGTGTGAAAGCCCCTGCCCCAAGGCCCCAAAGCCCCTGCGCTGTGATGGCCACTGTGACTACCTAAGTCCTACGGAACAATTCAACTCCACCCCCGTATGGCTCTTTCTCTGTAGGACTCGGGCAAGTACCTTAGCACCATCCCTGCTCAGCATCTCTCACAGACACAGTCANGCAACTCCACCCTTGCTCCTTAAGTCGAGCTTTCTCCCGGAGGCTTGCGGGAAGGACTTTAAGCANGCAAGCCACAGTTCTCCCAGCATGCTCAGTAATATCTGAATTCAGGAAAACCAACCTGGGGTTCAGAAGAAGGTCCTGTCACGTAAGTGAGAAAATGGGACAGCACACATCAACTCTTCAGCATGTAGATCCGGCCCAGGGGAGGCTTCCAGCTTCCTCTGCACCAGCACTTTGAAGTGTGTTCTTGTGACTCGGGAAGATGTGGAGGGATAGTCAAAAAGAGGCAAGAAGAGAGCTAGGATGCAGTCCTGCGTGTGGTAATGAATTTGAGCAGGTCATTTCCCACCCACAGCCTCAGTTCTGTCCCATGCCCCAGGGGAGTGTTCTAGGTGCAGGTGGCCAGCCTTTTCAGTGAAAGGCAGAGTATAGACGTTCTGTAGGTTGTGTAGTTACTTTGCTCATACTGTGATAGATCATCTGACAGACACAACTTAGGAAATATTTATTCTAGATCATGATTTGGAGGATATGGTNCATCATGGTGGAGAAAGCATGGAGGCAGGATCAGCTCTGTGGCTGTGGTAGTGGGAGAATGAGGCAGCTGGAACTAGAGAGCTGGGGTGGAGAGTGGGGCCAAGCTACAAACCTTGAGTCCAGGTCCCCAGCAACCTGTCTCCTCCAGCTAGTTCCTGCCTCCTAAAGATTCTGCAGCCTCCCAAAACAGTACCACCAACTAGGGACCACTTCCAAACACATGAGCCTATGTGGGACATTTCATATCTTAAACCATAACAAGTCATACGGTCACCTCTACTCCATTACATAGCTGTAGTGCAAAGGCTTTGCATGGCTGTGCTCTGATGCAGCTCATCTTCAGACACAGGCAGCAGCCCATGTTAGACATGTCAATCACAGTTTGCCAGTCCCAGGCCTAGGTGGCCTCCAAAAGTCCTTTGAACTTTAGTCCCTTCAGGCTAACAGTAAGCTCCTTTGATAGCACACACTCAATTCATTTGAATGAGAGTCTAAATATAACCATGCCAACAGTTTAGGTATTATTTTAGATATCATTTTTTCCCCTTTCCTCCAATGATTCATTGCATTTTGACAGCATTTGTTAAGAGCCTGCCATATGCCAGGTCCTGTTCTCCGTATTGGGGGATCTAACATTGACTAAATCCTAGACATCAGATTGCTCAGCCTAAATGAGAGTGGTCACAACCAAATGTCAGTGCAATTTCCAGTTAAAGGCCAGTGTCTGACTTCAGTTCAGGGCTGGAGAAATGGCTCAGTGCTTAAGAGCTCTTACCTCCTTTCCAGGGGACCTGAGTTTGTTTCCTAACACCCACATTGGGTGGCACACAACCTGTTGTAACTCTAGCTCCGGGGATCCAACACTGTCCTCTGGCCTCCATGGTTACCCACACACACGGTATACACACAGAGACACAAAAAATATAAATAATGAAAAGAACATTTAAGTTTCATTATATACACATTTCAAATGCTAACAGGTTCCAGGACATGGCAACGTAATGTGCAAGTTGGATGGACTGTCAGAAATGCATTCCAGGAGAATTGATGGGTATGGGCTTTCAAAGTCCCTGCTCAGACCAGGACTGGCCTACCCAGCAAGGCTCTGACAGCTTACACTGGGGGCCTGGACAGTGGCCATCAGTGATAAAGTTCAGGCCTTGCTCAGCTGCAGAGAAAGTACCATTTATGATATAGAGCATGCAGCGGGAACTTCCTGTCAGGAAACTATATGCAACATTCCACATGAGCAGGAACCATCAGGAGGCTCTTTTCCCAACTGCACAAAGTCTCTCTTTTCCTCTGAGGCAGGCCAATGGTGCAGGAGGAACTCAGACCACAAGGCAGGTCAATGGTGTGAGAGAAACTCGGACCACAGGGCAGGTCAATGGTGCAGGAGGAACTCAGACCATAAGGCAGGTCAGTGGTACAGGAGGTACTTGGACCACAAGCAAATTTTGGTGCCAAAGTTTGTCTTTCACATTTATTTCTGAAATGTCACTATGACTTGATATATCTTCTCCATGAAACCTGCAACAAAATCGAAGTTGGATGCATCAACAGGCTCATCTTAGTGAGGTCTTGAACGGCCACCCAGAGACACTAAAGGGTGACAAGTAGGTAGGTGTGTGTGTGTGTGTGTGTGTGTGTGTGTGTGTGTGCGCGCTAGAGCCCCAGACTGTCTTCTCTATGTATAGACTCACAGAAGCTGTAATCCTACCTGAAGCTTTCATTGCACAGATAATGGAAAGTATGTTTACGTAAGAAAACAATGAAGGGTTTATCTTAGGCACTGAATGGAAGACCCAAGAGTGGACCCTGCATCTTCTGAAGTCAGATGTCAAACTGAACCACAGAAGAACCGAATTTCACTCTGGCATCCAGAGTGTCACACTCATAAAATGTGTATGATTACTTTTTTAAAAAAGTGGTGTCTGTGACCCACCAGATAGACCCTGAGCCAGAGCTGGCATCNGGTGAATTTGGCTCTGGATCAGGGAACTAGTCATGTGCCATCCTCACATATCCCAGATAAAAGGGTGATTCTGACATGCTTGCCTTTGAAGGACCCCATTTCTACTGGTACATTTCATAAGTGCCTAGAAAGAACTTGTGACTCGTTTTCTTTGGGAAAAATTTTAAATATGCATAAAGCAAGCCCCAAATCTGTCAAAAATTCTCAGATTTTATTTAAAACTCATATACTCCATGAATTCTTCCCAAATGAAATGCTCGGAACTTTGATCCAGCACTGATGTACACTTTTTTAACAAATTCAGGCGTTTATGCTGAACCCCATCATTCTAGGAAAATTGCAAAAATAGAAATATTCCAGGGCTTAGGAGATAGCTCATCCAGTAACACAAAACACAAACGGGGACTTGCGTTTAGACCCTAGAACCCATGATTTTTGTTGTGTTGCTTTTAAAGCTGGGCATGGTTGTGCATACTTGTAATCCCAGTGTGGGGTAGAGACAGGAAGATCCCTGGCCCTGTCTCAAAAGGAAAGAAAAAAAGATGGTGACATCTGAGGAACAAGGTCATCCCCTGACTACACACATACACTACAGAGAGAGGAAGAAAGAAGGAGGCGAGGAGAGAAGGTTCCCATTGCCATCTGGGGGACATTTACCTGCTTCTTTCCAAATCTGGGGGTTGAGGATGAAGGCCCATGTGTGTGACGTAGAATGAGATTTATCTACATGTTAGAACAGTATCTATTTGAATGTTGAAAGTGTGATGGGATACAACGGAAATGTCAAAACCAAATGGTCCAAAATGGAAATCAGACTTTAAATACTCACATTTCCAACTCAATTTTAGAAACGCCTCAGCCCATGAAGCTCGGCCCATCTGGGTTCAGCCTCCCACTGTTTCTCCCTGCAAACATCCTTCAGATGTGCACACTTCCATCNAAGGGACCCTTGGAATTCATTTTGTGTTCTCCATCACCACAATGCAGAAGATGGTAGCTAGGGGCAAGGAACAGAAGGAAGGTACAGGTATCAAAGCCCCATCCCTCTCTGTGCTGGGGTACCTCAGCACAGCTGGATAACAGACAGCCAAAGACCTTTGAAAACTGCACATCACCCTCAGGCCTAGTCCGTCTTCTCCCCCTGCTTGAATTGGTTTCCCAAAGTGGTTTCACTTTACTCCTTCTTCAAGAGGCGGCATCAGTAAGGAAGAGCCAGAGGCAGAGGCCAACTGCTCATCTCAGCGCTGTCTCAGCCTCACTCCGACAACTGAGCGGATGGGGAGATTGTTCCTAATTAAATCACATCATAAAAAATTTGCCGTTTTCCATCTGAATGCACTCCGCAGTTCTCACGGTGGGTAATTTGTTGTTTTAATAAGCCGGAGGTTGAATTCCAAGGTTGTAGCTGCTGATGTTCCACAGAAACAGCCATGGTGTTCTGGCAGTGTGCTTGGCTCCAGGGAAGGTTCCCGGGAAAGCTGGCAAATGGCAAGTCCTTATAAAAACTCTGTTTGCTGGAGACCTGGGAGGCAACTGGTGCTTGGCAGCCTGCTGTATAATAGGGTCATTCTGGGCCACTGTGATAAATAAAACAAAAGCTTTTGCTAACTGAAAAATGAGCAGGAGGCTTTCCCTTTTGCAGATCAGATGTGACAGGGAATGGTCCCACCTCCATGTAGCTGAACAGAAGCATCCTCCATCCTCATTCAGTTCTGGGTTAGGGCAGCTGGAGGGGCCACAGTACTTGGAGTATAAGTGTCACTATCAGCTCTAGCACAAAGCAGTTTGGGTGACCTTGGACAAGGAGCAAAGTTTCTCTCTCTCTCTCTCTCTCTCTCTCTCTCTCTCTCTCTCTCTCTCTCTCTGGCTGATTTTTCTCATCTGTGGAGATGGCAGTAACTCCTACCTCTCATGAGGGTGAAGATAATCAGAGAATGTAGTTAGTGGCCGATGAACAAAACAAAGCTTTTCCCTCTTCACACCTGGGGAGGTGGAGGACCAAGGTCATAAGAGCAGTGTTGGGTGCTTTTGGATTTTTCTTGACTCTACAAGCAGGTGCATGTTTTTGTGGCTGATACAGACAGAAACTGGCACTACAGGGTGAGCACTTTTATTGGCTGGGAACTGGGCACTTATGGTTGGCTTGAATGAGCAGGGCATGGAAGATGCCAANCTCTGGGAACTGAGCCGTTGTAGTTGGCCTGAGAGAGCAGGGCTGTCACTGAATTCTGTTCAGACTCCCTGAACCCTTTTCTCATTGTCCCTTGAGTTGTCTGCACCCAGGGACCGCTCCTTTACTCTTCAGCAGCAGTCAACAACTGGACCCTGGAGAAGGTTGTGAGTTGGCTGGCTACCTTCTGCCCCCCCACCTCTCAAGTTTCCACATCATCTTGGCTTCAGGGAAAATTCCACTGAAGCCTTCCATGATAAGCACAGAGTCTAATTGTATTGAGTCTACAGAGACTGGTGCTCATGATCCTGACAGCATTAGTCTCTTGGTCCCTGTGATTACCAGATGATTATGGACCTGCTCTGCTAGGCACAGGGTCCCTTGGGGAGGCTAATAGACCAGGGCCAGTTCTCTGCCGTGAGTCACGCTGCCATCCTGCTAGGAAATAGAAATCTATGGCTCAAATCAATATTCTCCCTTGAGGCTTGGCACCTCATGGCCCACCCTTTTGCTGGCACTCTGAGGCAGCAGCTGTTTGGATTTATTTTCCTTCTGTTGGGAGCAAGCTTCTCCTTGCTACAGTTTCTCAGAGGTCCTTCACCACACAAGCAACCAGGGCACAGCCACAGTCGGGGCTCTGCCAGCTCATTCTCATTTGCATTTCCCGTTTCTCTGCTTCCCTCCTCCTCCATCTCCTCTCTTCTCTCCATCCTTTGTCCCCAAGCACTTGCCCTGTTCTGCTCTCTCTGTACCTCACCTTTCTTCTCATTTCGGTGGCTGTCCATTGGTAACAGTAGATGATAGCACTTAAGAGTCACATGATCTCTGTTCTCAGGAATCACAACCCTCAACCTCGCAGAAACCCGTCTTTCATTGTCCTTCCTCCATCCTGTATGGAGGCCTGAAAACCTAGATATTCTTATGTAACAACAAGTGATAAATAAAATTAAAAGGAATGTGAGGGGCTGGACAGATGGCTCAGTCGTTGAAAGCACTTCGCTGTACAGTCTGGGGATTGGCAGGAAGGTATAACATAACAATGCAAGAAGGCTGTGATTTTTTTTTTCTTTTCTTTTCTTTCTGCTATGTAGACCAGGCTGGCCTAGAACTTGCAGAAATCCCCTGCCTCTGCCTCCAGAGTGCTGGGCTTAAAGGTGTGTACTACCACATCTGGAGAATAAAATGGTCAATTTGATGGGATTAGAATCATGAGGGGAACAAACCTCTGCCAAAGTCTGCGAGGGATCATCTAGTTTAGGTTACCTGAGGTGGGAATACCGGGTGGATGGTCCCATTTGATAGGCTGGGGTTCTGGACTAAATAAAAAAGAGAAATTGAGCTGAGCACCAGCGTTCATCTCTCTCTGTTCCTGTCTGCAGACACAGTGTGATCAGCTGCTTCAAGCTCCTGTTACCAAGACTTCCCTACCATGATGGACTCTACTCCTGTGCAGCAAAACTGTGCTCAAAACTGTGCAGCAAAATAAACCTGTAGGTATTTTACCACAACAAAACAAGGAGCTAATGCAGCCAGGCATGGTGCTACATGCCTTTAATTCCGGCATTCAGGAGGCAGAGGCAGGCAGATCTCTGTGAGCTGAAAGCCAGCCTGATCTATGTAGTGAATTTTAGGTCAGTCAGAGCTGCATAGTGAGACCTTGTCTTAAATGAAACAAGGAACTAGCACAAAGATATGCCAGCTACCNGTGAGTCCATAGGCCACTTTCTGCTCCATTGAGGGCCTGTGGAAGCCTGAGGAGGAGTGAAAAGCACTTTTTCCAAGGTTTCACTCCTTTAATGGAAGAACGGTCACCAAATATCTTCTACTCAGTTTCAGCTATTCAGAGTTAGAGATGGTGTGGCCGTGTCATCTCTTTCCAAGTCTGTGGGATTCCAGATTGGTGTAGGGATGCTTCTGCTCCTTTGGTATGAGAGTCTGAGTGGCACGTGTGGCTGGCTGCATCTGCTGACCCAGTTCTCATCCCTACAGGGATGAGTGACAGCAGGTAGATAGCTAAGTCAAGCCTCACATCCCCTGCTGCACATCACCCCTTTCCACCTAAAGCTGCGCTGACTCCTGTTTGTCTTCTCAGAAACCATAAGGTGTCACAAGTCTTCTGTATGTTGCCTTATGAACAGCAAGTGACGACTCTGAGTAGTGGGATACTACCAGAGCAGTGGGAGGGCAGACACCACACCAGCCACTCAGCTGGCAGTCCCAGAGTCTGTGCCAACGAGAGTCCATCTGGTTGTTCATGGAACTGGACATAATGAATCCAGCTGTTTGCTAGTGCTGCAAATGGGCTTTTGCTAGTGGTGTTGGGATCAAACTGAGTAGTAGGCTGTGTCCAGAGCCGGGTAATGGCTATTTATTAGCCTCTGTGGGAACACGTGCATTAAGAAAATCACATTTTGTGTGGCTCTGCAGCTGAAGGAATTGGTTGTTAAAAATTTCCACTCAAGCAACCTAAAGCTCAGGGTTTATATTCCAAAGACCNCAGCCTGCTCACCAGGAGTGTTTACTGGAAAAGCTCAGTGAGTGACAGTAACCTACCTTATATGAAGGCCCCTTGTAAAAGTCAACCTTAGTGGGTAGGGATGGCAGCAGTGTGGCAGAAGGGACAGGGCAGGGGAAGTAGCCTGCACATGTTCTTTCGTTGTGTCAGTGGGTGACATAGGATAGACTGTATTTGCCTGTGAGGTCACACCAAGAACAAGAACAGGCTTCTAAGTCACTGGATTGAAGCCACTCAGCAGCTCCACTGTGACAAAAACCCCACAGCTCCGACTTATTTCTTGGCTTAAAATTGGCTCTTTCCACCGAGATATGTCCCATCAACCTCTGGGCATCATGTAGTAGATGGTGGTGCTAGGAAGCACGGTCAGCTGCAGGGTCTGAAGACTTTTCTGAGGAGTTTTGGTGGGGGGGAAAGAGAACATGCAGATTACTGAGATTACANGCTTGTGCCACCAGGCCTAGCCAGCCTGCTTTTAATCCACAGTCATACAGGGAAGACCTTAATAAGCAGAAGTCTCAATATTTGTCATCTTGAAGCATTTGACAACTGTTTCCACGAAGCCAACGTGATAAACTTCTATGTGGTTGGCGGTGTGCTTTCTGCAGCTGGGAAGGTAGGAAAGAGAAGTGGCTGAGATGGAGTTTCTGACATGAAGAAGCTCACGTTTTCCTAAGGCAGAGAGGTCAGGTGTGCCACACCTCCTTGGCCCACCCACTCAGTCTGTGGAGCTGTCAGTCTTTCTTGCCTTTGTCAGACTGTCTCTGTGCACTGGAAGACAGTACAGTCTTCAGCTCAGAAAGCAAAGCCTCTTGCCAAGCCCTGGTCCACTGGCCTTGCTTTTCTTCTGCCGTTTCCCAGATTCCCCTCCGGGCACCTGCTTACCTTCCTTACCCTTGAAAAATGTTCTCTCTGCCTACTCAACTTCTCTAATTATACCTGTAATCTCATGCTTAGGAAGCTAAAGCAGGATGATAGTCATTTTGAGAACAGTCAGGACTCTACAGTGGGACTTCATCAAACAAACAAAGCCAAACAAGCACACCAAACCCCCAAAGATCCCTCTTGAACCCCTCTGTCCTCAGGCTAACCTCCGAATAGGTTAGCAGCTGTGTTCCTTCTTTGCTCTCCTAAAAGACAAATATAGCTGCCTCTTTTCCACCAGGATATAAAGATAAAATTAGATCGCAGGGTGAGCATAGTTTGACTCAGTTCTTCTGGTTGCCAGTGCTCACCAGAGGCAAAGCAGATGCCAAAGCCAGGCNTTGGGACTTCCCAGCCTCCAGAGCCATTGGGCCTACTACATGAGCTTTGGCTAGAGTTTGAACATTTGATAAGGTGGTTCTTACTAGGAGGAAGTTAGGTCATTGGAGGTATGCCTTTCATGAGCATATTGGGACCCCAGCCCGCTCCTTCCTCTTTGCTTCCAGGCCAACATGAAGGAAGTAACGTGTTCTATACTACATGTTCCCCACCATGATGTTCTGCCTCACTACAGGCCCAAAAGTTCTACCAAAAACTGAAGGTATGAGCACAAACCTCTTCTTTATTTCAGGTAGTTTGTCATGGTAAGGGAAAGCCTACGTACACAACTTCGCTTTTTAAAAGGTATATGTGTATGGTGTGTGTGTGCATCTGTGTGAGTACATGCACCCATGTCTGTGTGTGGAGGTCAGATGTCAGGCATATTTACTGCTATCTACTTTATTTATTAGCTTATATTTTGAGACAGGAACTTTCACTGAACATGGGCTATTAAACTATACTGACTAGCTAGTAATCCCATAAGATCTTCCTATCTCCTTCCCAGTTCTGGGATTATGGATGTCCCTGCCATACACATGGATTTTTGTGGGTGCTGGGGATCAAACTCAGGTTCTTGTCTTTGTGCAGCAGGCACTTTACCCACTGAGCCAGCTCCCCAGCCTCAACTTCTTTGCTTTATAAACAATCCAATCCTGAATATTCTGTTACAGGAATAGAAATGAACGAAGGCAGCTCCTAAGACATAAATGTCATTATTACCCTCTTCATTAAAATACTAGAGTGGATACCCTTTGTCCTCAGCATACAATCTAGTCTGCTTAGCTTAACCTGTGTCTCAGGGTTTCTATGGCTATGAAGAAACACCTTGACCATGGCAACTCTTATAAAGGAAAGTATTTGATTGGGGCTGGCTTACAGCTCAGAGGTTTAGTCCATTGTCATCATGGCAGGAAGCATGGTGACATGCAGACAGACATGGTGCTAGAGAGAGAGCCAAGAGTTCTACATCTGGATCGGCAGACAGCAGGAAGAGAGAATGATACTGGGCCTAGCCTGAGCATCTGAAACCTTAAAGCCAACCTCCATAGTGACACACTTCCTCCAAAAAGGCCACACCCACTCCAACAAAGTTATCCCTCCTAATAGTACCACTCGTTATGGGCCTATGGGGGCCGTTTTCATTTGAACCACCACAGCCAGGGAGGAAGACCAGAAGTGTCTGCCTAACTCCCCAACCTGTTCTCTAGTGAAGCTGCCTACTTCTTTCACCCCAAGCCAAAACACTTCTTCATACTCTCATATTTTATCTATGGCATGGTCTCTGTCATTCACTAACCACAGTGTTATTACAGCACCATCTTCAAATGGCTTACCCCTTAGTTACACTTGGGCAGCACCACAGAGGTGATATTAGAACAACGCAACTCCCTTCCCAGTGAGAGGACTGTTACATAGTTTGGCATGTTGGAGGTGGGCCCACCTTCTGTTGAGCTGAGCTAACATAAGAGTCTCACTAGATAAGAGGTAACCCCTGGAGCCAGCATTCTCAGCTTCCACTGTTAGTTCACACTTATCCTTTAGTATCTCCACTTTCTAAATTTTATTTTGTATATATGAATGTTTTATGTATGTGCACCATGTGCATGCCAGATGCCTGTGTGAAGGTCAGGAGAGTATGCTGTACCCCTGTAACTGGAATTACAGATAATTATAAGCTGCGATATGGATGCTGGGAAACAAACCAGGTCCTCTGCAAGTGCACAAGTACACTTAAATTTTGAGCTGTTTCTCTAGCACCCTGTCTTTGATAGTTTCTTTTAATTTTATTTATGTATGTGTGGGTGGGTGTCTATCTGTATGTGTCCCATGTGTGTTGGTGTCTGTGCAGGCCAAAAGAGAGCATCAGATCCTCTGAAACTGGAGATATAGGTGTCTGTGAGCCACCTGATGTGGGTATATTGGGAACCAAACATGGGTCCTCTGCAAGAGCAGTAAGTGCTCTTAACCATTGAACCATCTCTCCAGTACCAATATGCACTCATTTTAAAAACCAGAATATGGGAGCTGGCTGAGGAAATGTCTCATCAGTAAAGTATACTGCCACACAGCTTATCAGTAGAGTGCTTGCTNTGCAAGCATGGGTCTTGAAGTTCAATCCTCACTACCCACATAAAAAGCCAGGCATGGTGGCATGCTCTTGTAATCTCAGTGTTGGGAAGAGGAGACAGTGTTAATCCCTGGGGCTCATTGGTTAGTCAGTCTGGCATGATCAGCTAGTCCCAAGTCCTGGTGAGAGACCTTGCCTCAAAAAATAAGGTAGAGAATAATTAAGGAAGATACTTGACATNAACATCTGGCCTCCACACACACACAAATGACTAAGGTGTGAGTTTGAGGCCCAGGGTCCCATGTCCAGCATTGTCAAATTTAAGAATGGGAATAAAATAATAATAATACAATAATGATAATACTTATCTCCTATGTTGTAAGAAGGACACAAGATCTTAATACAAGATCNTAAGGCTCTTCCTTTGGGTTTTATTTATTTATTATTTATTTTTATTAAAAAGATTTTCCACTCTTTTACATACCAACCTCAGATCCCCCTCTCCTCCCTCCTCCCGCCCCGCCAGCTCCCTGCCTCAACCCACCCCCTCATTCCCACCTCCTCCAAGGATTTTATTTTTTGAGAATTGGTCCTTGCTTTGTAGCCCAAGCTGTCCTGAGGCTTCCTGTTCTTCTGCCTCACCACCGTGGCGGAGTAAGATTTGAGGTCTTAAACATTGCCAACAGTGAGTGAGTGGTTAGTCAGCTTCGCTACAGATATTATTATTAATAGTACAATATTTACAGAACTTCCTTTCTCTGTCAAATGAGCAGGAAGATTTCTGCCTCATGGCTGTTGCACAGGTGACAGAAACTGATGGACAAGGCAGCTGGCAAATGAGGACACATAACCCATTCCTTGCTGCCCTACTAAGCTTTCCATTTTAAAAGGGGGACAAAGTACTTGCTTAGGCTTAAAGCCAAGGGAAACTTCTGCCTCCAGCTGGAACCCAGGACTTCCCAAATCAGGGTTCACACTGTCCAGCCACCTCTGTGATGTTCTGGAGTCTCACTAAGACCTGATGTTCTAGAGCAGTGTTTCCTAATGCTGTGACCCTTTAACACGGTCCCTCATGGTGTGGTGACCCCAAACCATAACATTATTTCTGTTGCTACTTCATAACTGTAATTTTGGTACTGTCATGAATCGTAATGTAAATATTTGTGGTTTTGGATGGTCTTAGTTGACCCCGAAGGGGTCGAGGCCCACAGATTGAGAAACACTTATATAGAGTCTAGACAGACTGGTGTGTGTCTCTGAAAAGGCTATAATTGCTGCTATTTGAATACACATTCAGAAAACACCTTTTTGTTTTGATCTAAATTGTTTGCCTTTGGGGGTTTGTGCAGGTGCAACCAGAGGAGAGATCTTTGGCAGGCAGGCATAATGAAAACCACCAGCCAGAAGAATACCAGGGAATTGGGTCTCCCCCTCCCTAAACACACCTGAATAGGAGGCAGCTTCAAGAAGAAAGGAGAAGAGCGGGCAAGAGAATGAGGCATCTTTCTCAGATATTATAAAACATTCAGCTAGTGGCTCTCAGGCTGAAGCATGCGTCACACTTCACTGGCAACCAAAATGCCTCAGAGATAAGACAATTATGGGACCCAAGAATAAATGAAAGAAAACCCAATCTCAGCCGAATAGCACTGCCATCTATTAGGAAATTATTACAGGCTGAAGCAGACTTTAATGAGATTTTAACAAAAGAAATCTAGTCCCGTTCCTCTGGGGCAGAGAGAGTTTTCTAATGATGTGGATGATTAAGGGGGTGAGAGGCCCTCCCTGAGAGCACCAGTAAGGAGAAATGGTGTGTGCCCTGCCTCCTGCCTCTCAAAGAGCTTTGAAGAAGAGACACATATAATACTCTTCCAGTCTAGGACCTGGCCTGGGAGGGCAGGCTGGTCTCCTGGACCCCCAACTGGGCCTGGGTTTGCTAAACCTAACAACCCATTGGGGTGTGGGTCATCCTGGGGCTATCACACTAGCCCCAAAGAGATTTTTAAGTCAGAGGGCATAGTGTCAGCTAGAATCAAGACCTGCTTGCTATTCATTTTCAAACCACCAGAGCTTCAGAACATTAGACCAGAATCTAATGTTCTTGCTTCAGGAGGGGGAAGAGAAAATAGGTTGCAGGGAGTAGGTCAGAGGGAGGCAGGCAGATAGATGCTCAGGGCCTCTTTCGGGGGCTGATCTTCCTGTTTTGTTCTGTCGTCTCTTTCATCTGTTCACCAAATGAAAGGGAATCAGTAAGATCAGAAAGGTTCAACTATTTCAATTATAGTATTTCTGATACACAGAAGTTTGCTGCACTTGAAGCATAGTGCCTCAGTGAGGGACACTGGTGAAGGCTAGGGTGAGCCAAGAATGTCTGGGCTGGCAAATAGTGTATTCCTTAGCCAAGGCTGCTGGGCCTCTCCAGGGAGCAACATGAGAAGGCCAGTGAGCTGGGTTGAGGAAGCAGTGCCCACCAACCACAAGGTAGCAAGACTGGACCTCAGGAGCTGAGGCGTGCAGAAGCCTAGGCCACCTTCTATGGCAGAATTCCAGCGAGATGAGCCATGTAGTGTGCTGGCTATAATCTCCATAAGACCAACAACAGATAGGCTGTTAGGTTATTCAGCATCTAAGATAGATGACAAATGGACAGCAAATGCAGCAGTACCGCCCTTAATAACTCATACTGCAGTGAAGGGATTTAATAGAAGATGAACTTAAAATGACAGAGGAGATAAATCTCAAGAACATATATCTTTGGGACAGAAAGTTGATTTCATTAGCACATAGTACCATTATCATTCTTCTTAGCTAATGTTTATTAAGCACTAAGTGCTGTTTTAGCGCTTTACACACGTTAAGTTAGCACTTCTCAAGCTGTCTGTGATGATAAGTGGATGAGCAGAAATCATGAAAGAATACTGCTTGCTGGCTCACTTTCCCAGGCTCCTGCATAGCCCAGATCTACCTGCCCTGGAATGAGGCTGCCCATGATGGGCTTGCATCACTAAATCAAGACAGTCCCTGACAGATGTACCCAGAGGCCAATCTAACATGGGCAGTTCCTTAATGGAGGCTTCCTTCCCAGAACTCTAGACTGTGTCAAGTTGATAGAGATAACAAGAACAGGAAGGAATCCCTGGCTTGACTACCAGGAGAGGCGTGCACTACCTCTTGGTCTGACCTGTTTGAAATCAACCTTCATTTGCATAGATCTGCTCACAGTGTTATCAATCCACGTGTATAAAAGCTGTCAAAAGCTCTTGAGGATAACAGCCAATAGAATGTCATCACTTTGCAGTTGAGAAAGTAGGAGGATGGAGGAATGGGAATTTGTAGAGTGCTTGCCTAGCACACGTGAAACCTTGGTTCAATCTCTAGCACTGTATGAACTGGGCTTGGTGGTGGCACACACCAGCAATCTCAGCACTAGGGAGGTGGAAGCAGGAGAATTGGAAGTTCAAAGTCATCCTTGATTACATAGCAAATTTGAGGCCAGCCTGGGCTACATGAGATCCTGTCTCAGGAAAAAAAGTAGGAGGATGGGGATGCCTTGGCTAGTTCTTGTTTAAAATGCTGGAGTTCAATAGTAGGTGTTGGTCCAGATGAACCCCAGTACTCTTCTGCCCCCACATTCTCCTCACACTCAGAGGCTGTGTAGTTGAGTCTGGTTTGACTTCAGGGTGTAGTTTGGGAGTTCTGGGGATTTGGAGAGATGAATGAATGAATGAATGAGTGAATGCAGAGGAAATATCTAATGAATACAAAGGAAGAATCTTGCTAAATGCAAAATGGGAGCTAATCCAGCCATATTAAATTATCTACAAGCACATACATCCACATTGGGGGCAGGAAGTGTAGTTCTGCTTACCTGAAGCCCTCTCTTCCCAGAGCATTAACAAACCAGCCCTTCTCTTGGGAGTCAGTCTTCAGGGCATTCANACCAGGAGTTCACCTGAGCTGCTCCTTCGAACAGGTGATGAGGAGAATGTAGGAGGTATTTCCTACAAGTGGCTGTGGGGATGCCTTGGGGACCCTCATTCTTATTTTTCTCTGGCATAATACTACTTAATACCTTTTTTTAACACTTTGCCAGATGACTCTCTTTCCCTAGACAGGACATCTCTGACTGAAGTATTTCATAAATAAACAGCACTTGACCATATTTTTAAAAATTCTCCTTTATGCAAACACATGTCAAAGACCAGTAGGTTTGAAAGGTTTGCATTCTCAGCCGCTTAGTAGGTCTGATTTTAAGGCAGCCAGCTCATGGGGCAGCTGCATGATCTGTCTTCTGTACTGAGCAAAACTTTATAACACACAGAGGTTAGAGCCGCATCTGCTTGTCAGTTCTCAGCTCTACAGCAGATGTCCCTATGAGCATTGCTGTATGCACTAGAGGATCCAACAAGGCCAGCTGGCTTTTCTTGGAAGAATTTGGGGGAATCTCTTTCCCACCTCCCCCAGACTTTTGGCAGAATCACATCCCATGGTACAAGGACTGAGGTTCTGGTTCCTTGCTGACCACTGTGGTGTAGAGGTGCCCTTAGCTTGCAAAGGTCACTCATATCTTTAGCATATGGCCCCTTCCTCCTTCAAATTTTAGAAATTATTTGTTGTAGGGGGGGTGTTTTTCCTGAACCTCTGTTTATGCATCATGTGGGTTCAGTGCCCTTAGAGGCCAGAAGAGGGCATTGGATCCCCCAAGACTGGAGTTACAGACAGTTATGAGCTGCCATGTGGGTGCTGGGAATCAAGCCTGGGTCCTCTGGAAGAGCAGCCATTGCTCTTAACTACTGAGCCATCCCCACAGCCCTGGCCCTTTCTTCTTCACAGAAGCCATGGGCACTGAATCTCTCAAGCTTCATGTCGTCTCCTGCTGGTGAGTGAGGAAAACTGAGCTCCAAGGGTTCACTATCCTCTCCCATTACCTCCCCAGCCCCACCTCCTTTCTTGTTCTTGAGACAGGTTTTACTAAATAGCTCTGGATAGTCTGATACTTGTCATGTGATCCAGGCTGGTCCTGTCAGTTCCAAACACCATCCCTTCTACACCTTGACACTCAGGCTGACCTTGTCTCCTGCTCTCAGAGCTGCATCAGAGAAATAATCTGGCTACCTCCATGTCACAAAAGCAACCGGTATGGAACTTTAATAACATCTGAAAGGAAATCAATCTCTCTCTCTCTCTCTCTCTCTCTCTCTCTCTCTCTCTCTCTCTCTCTCTCTCTCTCTCTCTTACCTAGATCAGTGCCCAGCTGAATAATGAGGATAAAGAGAATCTTGAAGGACCATGTTTTATAATTCTGCGGTCCCCGTTCCATAACATAACTAACCAGTCATCTGATCACTCTGGTTTCTTGATAGCTCTGATGATTATGGCTACAGTAACTTTCAGCACCACCGGGGGAGACAAGAAAAGAAACAAACAGAAATGCTCTTTCTAGCTGGAGCTCTAAGATAATCAGACTTAGTCAGCACCAGCTTTGCTCAGGATGATTCCCAGCCCTGGAACAGCACCCGGGACAAAGCAGGGCTCATCAGGTATAGCACCTGCTGAGTAAATGGCTGTGCAGCCAATTACAGCCCGTTAGTCAATTTTTGTTGTTGCTTTTGAATCAGGGTCCCTCTGTGTAGCCCACACTCACGATCCTCCTGCCTCAGACCTCTGAGAGCTGGAATTACAGGAGTTTGCCACCATGGCTGTCTAGTGAACTCTTTATTGGCTGTTGCCCACAGTGTTCTTGGGCTGAGCATAATGAGGACTATGTAGAACTCTTAAGATTCATAGTCCTTACCATGGTGGTTTTATATATCAACCTAGCTAGATTGTGGCATCCAGTTGTTTAAATAAATACTAGCCTAGATGTTGGAGTGAGGGATTTCTACGAGTGGGACTTGAAGGAAGCAAATTAGTAGTGTGGGGCAACCTTGTTCAGTCAGGTGAAGAAAAGTCTGAAGCCTCTGGGGGAAGAAGGAAGACTGCACTGAGAGGCCTCACACTCAGACTCCAGCAGCAGCTGCCTGGGTCTCCAGATCCACTCCTTCTTCCTCTTCCTCTTCCTCTTATTCCCCCCTAGCCCTGCTTTGTCCCCACACACTATTACATCCATCATATACCCTATTAGCTCTGTCTCTTTGGAAAACCCTGAGTAATATGTCAACTTTAAGAAGTTCAAATGCCTTCAGGAAGGTTGAAATGTGTACAAAGAAAAACAATGAGTACTGTGGATTAGTTCTAGAAAGTGTCCTTCCCCTTGAACTTGAGGAGGACGGCCTCCTCAGAGAGGTTTTGTGAGCAAAGCACAGGGATGTCACCAGCAACAAAGCAGATGCCTCTGCTGTGGAGAATTACAGGGACTTGAGGTTGTCTTTTTTAATTTTTAAAGAGGCTTTTGCTTTGTAGCTCAAACTGGACTGACATTTGTTATCCTTCCTGCCTCATCCTCTTAGGTGTTGGGATTATAGACATGTGTCATCATACCCTGGTTTAGGTAACAGTTCCTGCTGGATAATTATCATAGATAGTAGCAGGCATGGCAAGATTCTGTAGTTCCAGCCATTTGGAAGACTGAGGCAGGAGGTCACTCAGGAGTTCAGGGCTGACCTGGGTAACATGTTGGAGTCCAGCTCCGACTTGTTGAAGGGTTCTTGGGGAGAGGAGAGAGGAATGAGGAAGTATTAGATAGAGATATAGGTGGAGACAATGAGAAAGACAGAGATACAGGATAGCTTCGGGAGGGCCCAGGGTCAATACTCAGTTGCCTCGAGTTTTATTCTAATGGGCTTTTTGTACACTACCAAGGGGAGAGGCAAAAGACCTCCCCTTTTCAAGATCAAAGAACAACATACAGCCAAGTGTAGACCCTTCAAAATACCTGGTAACCATGCCCCTAGTCAAATCATCCTATTATGCAGTTCTGCTGGGTAAAGCAAGCTCAGACTTTCTGACCTTGAGTAAGGCCTTACTAGGGAGCCTCTGTGGGCCCTCGCAGTAACATAGGGAGACCATGTCTCTTAAAAAGAAGTCAAACAAATACAAATCTTGATTGCAATCAGAAAGTCAGACCTGGTAGTATATAGGCCGGAAATCTCGCTACTCAGGAGCAGGGCCAGGAAGATTTCAAGTTTATTGCTTGGAGTGCTTGCCTAGCATGCATGAGGCCCTGAGTTCAGCCCCTAGTACTGAAAATGAAAATCAAGCATAGACTGGACTTCAGCTGCCACCAGTGCCAGTTTCAAGGCAAGTTTATCCCTAAGAGGTGGCCTTATGATCATCCTCCCTGAAACCTGAAAGGCCAGACCATATGGGGTCACCTCAGTCATCAAGCCTCCTCTCTCTCTCTCTCTGGTGTTGGCTGTTCTACTCTGTTCAAGGACTTTCTCCTTTGTTCTCTTCCCCTCTTTCCCACACTCTTCTTCTGCCTCTAATCCACAATTTACAATGTCAGTGAAGGTGGGTAAGTCATGCCTGTGCTAATGCACTCTCACTGCCGCCTTCACCCTCAGATGGGTCCTGAGCACAGTCCTCCAGCCCCACAGCTCTGCCCAGGGAAAAGCCAACCCATCTTTGCAGTCTTACTTCCATGCATGTTTGTGTTAAACCGGTGTCAGCAGGGCCAGGGTGTAACTAACTGCCTGCAATTTTAACACAGGGAAGGTGTTGCTAGCAGCTGTGTCAGCAGGAGTCACTGGGTCTCAGAATTCAACCTCCGTTGTTTTCCTCTATCTCCACATTATTTTTTTTTATTGCTATCCAGGGTAAGGCATTCTGGCAGAGCAAATTTTACCACATCAACTCCTTGGTCTCCCTGACTGGCTAACCCACCCTAAGTCTGGACCGGCTGATGTTTCCTGGAAAGCTCTCTGGCCGCCTACCTGTGCATGTGTGGGTGTGTGGCACAAAAAAGCCTTTGAATTAGGAGACTTGGAGTTCAGCACTGTCAATCATCTTACAGTGTCCTAAGCTGACTGTTAAATTTGCAAGGCAAGATAAATTCTTCCAGCAGACACTTGTCAAAATCCACAATATGCTGCCTTGAGATGTTCGTGGCATAGAACAGGCAAAACTATGTATGCAGCTGGCAGGGTGGCTTGTGCCTCTAATTCCAGCACACAGGAGGGAAGGCTTGCTCACCACAAAGATCTAGGCTTTTCTGAACTACATAGTGACCTCCAGGGCATGGTCTACAGAGTAAGATCCTGCCTCAAACAAAATATAATAAAAATAAANATAAAACAAATAACCATGCATGCATTGTGACTTCAAAGAGTCATTGCTATGTTACAACTATGTGAGAATTATAAAAGCTGAGGGGACAGAGACAATGCTTCTCTGACAGTCTGGCGAGGACAGAGAAGGCCCCGTGGATGAGGGACACAACATGAAAAACATGAAATTCAAGGCAAACTGAAACAGAAATAAAACCTTCAGATTTCAACCTTATCATCAAAATAGTTGGGGTAGTTTTAAATTATTTTTTAAATTCCATGTGTTAAAGGTATTTTAATTTTTTACTTGGTTTGTGTGTTTTGGTTAGGGATGCACTCATGTGGAAAGCAGAATTCAACCTCTGTTGTTTTCCTCTNTCTCCACATTTTTTTTATTGAAGATTTTATACAGGCATATGGTACATTTTGATCAAGTTCACCTTCCATTCCCTCCCCTCCAATTCTTCCCCTGAACACCCCTGCCTCCATTCCTTCCCAATTTCATATATATTTTTTAACCCACTGCATCCACTTACTGCTGCTTGTACGTGTATGGGGGTAGGATGGAGCACGAGCAGCCTCTCAGGCCTGCATCTCTGAAGAGAGCTGTCTGTCCTTCTTCCCAGCAGCCCGTCAGTTGCCAATAGCTCTAAGCTGGGAGTGGAATTTGGTGTCTACCCTCCCAACCATGCTGAGATCTAGTCTGGGTTTGATCTTATGTAGGTCTTGTGCACGAAGTCACAACTGTTGTGAGTTCACCTGTGCCATGCCATGTTGAGCCCAGGAAAACAGTTTCCCTGGAGACATCCATTGCTGCTAGCTCTTACAATTTTTTTCTGCCCNTCTTTCTTCAATGACCCCTGAACCCCATGAAGATGGGGTGTGATATAGATGTCACATTTAGGGCTGAGCATTCTGTAGTACCTTATTCTCTATATGATGGCCAGTTGTGAGTTTCTGTGTTAATCACCATCTACTGCAAAAAGAAGCTTCTCTGANGAGGGTAGGGAGGGGCACTAATCTACTACACACAGGCTGGGTCTCTCACCTAACTAGGAATTGGCCGTTTTGGCTGGATTGGCTGGCTACCAAGCCCCTGGTATCTGCTGTCTGCCTCCCAGTGCAGGACTTATAGATGNCCACCACCATGCCCAACTTTTATGTGAGTGCTGGGGATTCAAACTGAAGTCCTCACTTTGCCCAGTAAAACATGTTCTCACTCCTGAGCTAATTTTAACATGCTATCACAGTGGCACTATTTGGCCCATACTCAGTGATTCCTGCATGTGTTTCTATCATTTGACCTGCTTCTTCCCACATGTTAACAGCGGTTTGCAAGCAGCATCTGAAAGCATGGTCCCAATACATCAGTAAGGCTTTTTAAATGTGCTGAGGCAGTAAAAGGCCATGATGCTGAGGTAGGAGAGAGAAGTTCACTAAGTGTGCAGGGCAAAAGGAGGAGGTAGCTCAGACAGACCCAGAGCTGGAGAGCTCTTCAGGAAATTTAAAATTTAAAAAGTTCCATTGTGATTTTTCTGGAAGCAGAGAGAAGCTGCATGACTTGTATATTTCAAGGCAGTGATTAACCACACAGCCAGGGAGCTGCAGCTAGGTGTATACCTACCTCCTCATTTACCCACAGCCAGAGAGCTGCAGCTGGGTGTATACCTACACCCCATTTACCCACAGCCAGAGAGCTGCAGCAGGGTGCATACCTACATCCCCATTTCCCACAGCCAGGGAGCTGCAGCTGAGTGTATACCTACCCCCCTATTTACCCACAGCGAGAGAGCTGCAGCTGGGTGCATACCTACACCCCATTTACCCACAGCCAAAGAGCTGCAGCTGGGTGCATACCTACCTCCGGATTTACCACAGCCAGGGAGCTGCAGCTGAGTGTATACCTACCTCCCTATTTACCCACAGCCAGAGAGCTGCAGCAGGCTAAGCACCTACCTCCCCAATGAGTCACATCCAGTTAGGGACCTGCAGCTGGCTAAGTGCCTAGCACTCCATTTAGTACATTGCCTGTTGGTGCACCTGTAGGACTCAGACTGACAAATAAGAACGAGAGTATTGCAAACTGGGTCAAACCAGAATGTTCAAAGTATAAGGATGCTTCATGGGATCGATCAGGAGTTGCTGTTTCTAAGACAGTCATCTAAGGTCACAGAAGTACTGCCTCACTGACTTGCCCCTATGAATTCCAATCTGAGATGACCTGCTCCACTGTAATTAGCATTAGAACTAGGAAGATGACTTGTGGTGCAAGTTTGAGGACTGGGAGTCTTCAGAGCCCAGGTCAAAGCCAGATNGGGGTGGCAGCCTGCCTGTAATCCCAGTGAGGCACAGCCAGAATCCCTGGGACTAACTGGCTAGCCGAATTAGTGAGCTCTGTTCAGCTGCTGAATGCATGCTTGCTGAGGACCTGCTGCTCTCTTGCAGCATATCTACTCCGTATTTACCTTTGCTTCAGAATAAAAATCCTTGGCTACTCTGCTTTTCGTGTGTGCTTCAGTTCTTTGAACAAGATGCCAAGACTGTGGAAACACCTGGTCCAGACAGAGATGACCAGTAACATTGGCACAGATCGGAAGTCAATCTACTATCTAGTTACTGAGTTCTTCTGCATGTTTCAGAAGCTTCATAATCTGTCTCACCAATGACTTCTACTACCGCCATAGCTCACAGCACAGGACTTAAACCTGCACCACTGCTGTTGTCTGCCATGTCTCCTGGCCGTCTGTCGTCCACGTAGGAATAATCTTAGCTCACTTACTGAGCAACTACTACAAATTGCATAGACTGTTATGATTTGTNTAGAAATCATTCTTTCAAAACAACCTCATGAGGCAGATAGTAACTCCATTTTGTAAACAAGGGAAATGAAACACAGAAAATTAAGATAATCACTGAGTTTATACAACCAGTAAGTAGAAAAAAAATCTTATCCTTAGTCTGATTTCAAAGCCTATGTCCCCATTGCACCACATCTCTGCTCAGCCTACCTACCCNCCTAGGCACGGCTGTTCTTGTTATTAAGCCACTGTGTTTTGGTGCCAAACCCACCCTCTGTACTCNGTGATGTGAGAGCTGGGGTCCGTGCAAGCCTGATTCTGCATTGCCAGCTGGCTCTCTGTGGGATGCTTTTACTAGGGATGTTAGAAGGCCTGAAGAAGGAAAAGACTTCTTATTTGCTTCCATTCCTGTTGAGCTCCATTCCATGTGCAGCTGTGTTCCTGCCACACTTGGAGATGTTTTGCCCCCTCCCCACCTCCCACTCAGACAGCTGATGACCCTTTTTAGAGGTCTGGATTCCAGACCCACCTAGCCCCTCCTCCTAGGCCCCATATGTCTGAGCTTTGCTTCTCAGAACTGCCCTTCTCTTCCAAAATAATCCCAATCTCTTCCTTTTGGTACNCCTGTCTAGATGTGCAAGGGTCAGCCACCACCAATGTTTTGGATTGAGAGACCTAAGAGATGTGTCTGGATAAGTCTAGGAATACACTTGCAGAGAAGATCAATGTAGGGGGACAGTAATAGAGGGGGAAAGACCTACTCCAAGTGTGGGCAGCACCACCCAATGGCTGGGGATTGCAACAAATCAAAAGCAGAAANGGAGGACACCAGTCTACATGCCCAGACTCCAGGGTTCCNGAGCTCAACACAGCTGCTGCTGCTGCCACCACCGTTGCCCTGGACAGCAAGCACAGCTCTTCAGCCTTGCAGTGTGATCCACACTAGTGACTCTGCAGGAGGCTTCCAGGCCTTCAACTTCTGAGAACTGCATCATTGACCACTCATGTTCTGGAGCTTCTGTCTTTCTGGACTGAGCAGCTACAGGGGATGGGTATAACTCTGCAGCATGCCGACAACCATAGTTGGACTGCCCAGACTCTGATCATGCAAAGCCATCTAACAAATATACNTTTTATGATTATACATATTCTCCTGGCTCTGCTACAGGAAGTCTGGCACTAAGAGGTGCTTCTTCCTGTTGCTACCCTGTTAATAACTCAGTTATTTCCACCCCTTTAGGCATTTAGTTGACAACTCCATATCCCATTAAAAAGTCTGGGAAGCTGTTGCCATGAGACACTAACCCCAGGAATTAAGGGAAACTGAGGGATGCAGGGAGCAACTGGACCTGAGGCTGCTCTTCTCAGATCTGCAGGAGCCAGAGCACCCATTGGCTGGGAACACTGGCTGCTAACCGTGCCCAGCCACATCCTCAGAGGCTTGGACCCACCTCCCTCAAGTCTACTTCACACCCCAGGAGTGGCCAAACACCTNTAATGTTTTGAAATGAATTCACAGGCTCGAGTGTTGANGCTTGGTCCCCAGCTGATGGTGCAGTTTGGAAGCTTCTAGAAACTCTAGGAGGCAGGTCCTAGCTGGAGANNACTGGGAGTGTGCCTTTGAAGGTGATACCCACTCCCATCCTTCCTCACATCTCTGCTTCTAGTTCTCCACAANGTGAGCTTTCTCTCACTGCCATGTAGTTCTGNTTCACCATGCTCCCAGAATCCCCCCATAGGCCAGACACTGTATGTGAAATCTCGGAAACCACAGCTGGAATAGACCCTCCCTCTTTTGGCTTACTTGTGTGAGTGTTCNGTCACAACAGCAAAAGGAACACATTCCTTGCCTCAGTATGAGTTCCAGGCTCTCCGTGGGAGCAGCAGGGGCATCAGTGGCGTGTCATTGTGGGTCATTTTCTCCCCCAGAGTCCTCTTAGTAAGATTTTGACAGGTAGCTGGCTTCTTGGTCTTCTCAGGACATCTTCACTATGAATAAAAATATTTCTCTTTCCTCTGGGGACAGGGCATTAATAAGTCTTAAGGGTTTTCTAAAAGCATTTCCCCTTCTGGTGTCATTGACACCTTTTTTTTTTCTGCACTGCAGAAATTGTCTTATACCAATTTAAAAAATAAGCTTTGCTTAAATATAATTCCAATCTATAAAGTTCACCAGTGTGACAATGTCTTATCCCACTCTGAGGTGCTGTTACAGAATGACAGGGACTGTGTAATTTATGAAAAATGCAAGTTTTTCTCCTACAGTTCCGGAGACTGGAAGTCCACTGTTGGGGACTTGCTTCTAGTAAGGGCTTTCTTGTGGTATCATCCCATGGCAGAAGGCTTAAAGGCACAGAAGCACACATGTGCACTAGAGAGAAAGAGAGACAAAACAGAGAGAATGAGAAGGAGTGTAAGAGAGCTGAACTCACTTTTGTAATAAACTCATTCTAGAACAAAGAANCCAATTGCACATGANGCAGCTAATCCACTCAGGAAAGCTGAGCCCTCAGGACNTAGCTGTCCCATCAGTCAATACTGTTCCATTGGGATTACACTGTTGATGTATGAATTCAGGCATTGGGACACATTCAGATCACAGCATTAGTTGTCCCATCAATCAATACTGTTCCATTGGGATTACACCATTGATGTATGAATTCAGGCATTGGGACACAGTCAGATCACAGTAAATGGTTCTTAGTATGTTCCCAGTGTGTGTAACTGCCACCAAAGTCAATTTTGGAGCATTTGCACCACCTCCCAAGCTCTATAGCATTACTCAGCACACTCATCTCCCTTAGCCCCTGCCTCTGCCCTAAGCACTACTTCCTGTCTCTATGTGTGTGGTGGTTTGTCTAAGAATGGCCCCCAGAGGCTCATGTATTTGAANGCTTAGTCATTAGGGAATAGCACTACTTGAGAAGGATTAGGAGGTGTGGCCTTGTTGGAGAAAACGTGTCACTGGGGGTGGGCTTTGAGGTTTCATAAGCCCAAACCAGGCCCAGTCTCTCTTCCTTCCNGCTGCCTTCAGATCCAGATGTAGAACTCTCAGCTACTTCTCCAGCACCATGTCTGCCTGCATGCCACCATGCTCCCTGCCATGATGATAATGGACTAAACCTCTGAAATGATAAGCAAACCCCAATTAAATGCTTTCTTTTGTAAGAGTTGCCATGGTCATGGTGTCTCTTCACAGCAATAGAACAATGACTAAGACAGAAGTTGGTACCAGTTGCTGTGACAGGCCTGACCATGCTGCTTGTTGGCAGAATGTGGACTTTGGGACATTGGATTAGGGATGCAATAGAATGCTTTAAGTGGAGTCTAATGGGTCATACTAATAGGAACATGGAAGACGGTGTGCTGAGAGCAATGTAAAGTATGATGGCCTGGCTCAAGAGCTTCCAGAGGAGAAGAATACTAGTAAGTGGCCTAGAGATTGTTCTTGTGATACTTTGGTGAAGAATATGGCTGCTTTCTGCCCTTGTCCAAAAAATCTGCTCGATGCTAAATAAAGTTTTGGATTAATGGCATTGGCAGAGGAGATTTCAAGATAGTGTCATTGAATCTGTCATATGGTTATTAGTGACCATGCTTATGCAGATCTATAAAGAAAAGAGGCAAGCTGAACAAGGAAAAACACCAAATGTACAGTTTGAGGAGAAAAGGAGCACCAGGAAGTGTAATGGAGCAAGATTCTTGCTTTGATCAAGTATTTCCTCACTATGCCCCCTTCCCTATGTTTTGGAATGGTAATGAATATCCTGTGCCATTATATGTTGGAGGTATGTGTTCTGCTTTTTTAATTTTAATTTTATAGGGGATTACAGTTAAGAGCTTCCATATGAATCTCAGAAGAGACTTTGAACTTTAGACTTAATTAAGTTTGAGACTGTTACAGACTATGGGAACTTTTGAAGTTGGACTGATTGCATTTTTGCATTATGATATGGCCACAAGCCCTTGGGGGTCAGAGAGTGGAATGTGGTGGCTTGAAAAAAAAATGGCACTAATGGAGATGTGGTCTTGTTGGAGTAGGTGTGGTCTTGTTAGAGGAAGCATGTCACTGTGGAGGCAGGTTTTGAGGTTTCATATACTCTCAAGCCACACCCAGTGAGACAGACCACTTCCCGTTGCCTGCAAGATATAGGATTCTAAGCTCCATCTCTAACGCCATGTCTGCATGCATGCTACCTTGCTTCCCACCATGATGATAATGAACTAAGCCTCTGAAACTATAAGCCAGCCCCAATGAAATGTTTTCCTTTATAAGAGTTATCATGGTCATGATGTCTCTTCACAGCAATAGAAACCCTAAGACAGGAAATTTCTTTTTATTCCTGCTGTTCTGTGCATTTTTAAAATAGAGAAGCCCTTGAAACTTGGCTTATCATTTTTACAGGAATATCATTTATGTATGCCACTGGATTTCTTTCATCTAAATTCATACTGGTCTATATTTCTCTCATTGTGTTCTTAGGTGATTTTAATAGCAAGATAATATTACTGGTCTCGTAGAATAAGCTGGAACTAATTCTGTCTTCTTTTTGGAAGTGTTTGTGAAGACTGAATCTTAATTCATCTTTTAGTGTTTCGTTGACGATCACTGACAGGCTTTTCTTTGCAAGCAGCTTTTTATTTTTAATAATAATCATTCTCTTACTATGTTATAGATGGTACCAGTTAATATTTGCCAACTTCACACAAACTAGAGACACCTAGGAAAAGGGAACCTCATTTGAGGAATTGCCTCCATCAGATTGACATGTAGACCAACCTGTTGGGGCATTTTCTTGATTCATGATTCATATGGGAGAGTCTATCCCTCTGTGGGCAGTGCCTCCCCTGGGCAGGCAGTCCTGGATTCTATAAGAGAGCAGGCTGAGCAAGCCATGGGGAGAAGGCCAGTGAGAAGTACTTGTGCATAGTTCCTGCTCTGATTTCCTACAGTGATGGACTGTGATTGGAATGTGTAAGTGAAATAAACCCTTTCCTCCTCAAGATGCTTTTGGTCAGCGTTTTATCACAGCAACAGAGAAGGAAACTAGAGCATAGGTCTACCCAGATTCACTGTTTTTTCTTGAACCACTTTCTCTAGTGTAATGTGTTTGTGTGTGGTGTGTGTGGGGTGTGTGTGTTTGTGGTGTGTGTGGTGTGATGTATGTGGCGTGTTGTGTATTGTAGTGTGTGTGGCGTGATGTGTGTTGTGTTTGTGTGTGTGTGTGTGTGTGTTTGGTGTGTGGTGTGCGTGGTATGTGTGTATGTGATGCATGTGTGTGATGTGTGTGGTATGTGTGTGCATGCATGCCACAGCACACATGTAGTGGTCCAAGGACAATTTTCAGGAGTTGGTTCTCTCCTCCCACCATCTGGGCTCCTGGAATCAAACCCAGATCAGCAGACTTGTCAACAAGCACCATCCCCTACTGAGCCATCTCACTGGCCCATATCTTGCTTTTGTATCTCATCTTTGTCTATTTTATTTGTTATCCATTTACATTTAATATTATTGACCTATTTGGTAGTATGAATATATATTATTATAGCTAATATTATGTATCATATATACACAAATGTGACTATTTAACAATTTGGTTTGATTTCTGGTGTGATATGTGGACACTATATCTGGATTCATGTCATTTTAGCTTTGCCTTTGTAGGTCACATGACCTTTCTGAGTCCTTACTCTTTCTGTCTTGCTTTCTTCTACAGGATATTCTCTAATGAACATATTTTTTAATGATATTTTGATATTTCTCTCTCTAGTTATTTATGTACTTCTCTAATAACCTACCTATTATCAGTATTTCAGTGGTTGCTCTACTGCTTACCATACTTATGATAATCATTTCATAGTTATTGTAACAATTCCAATGAGATATGGAAATGTTTTGCCTATATTGTTCTAATACATGCCCAGCAATATATTACTCTATATAATTTTGTGTCTATAGAAACTGAGAATAATAGCACTTAAGGACAAATGTAAATGTAAAAGGACTAGAGAGATGGCTCAGAGATTAAGAGCATTTGCTGTTCTAGCAGAGAACCTGGGTTTGGTTCCCAGCATCTATGTCAGGTGATTCATAACCACCTGTAACTCCAGTTTCAGGGAATGTGGTGCCCTCTTCAGGCCTCTGTGTGCACTGCATGCATGTGGTGTTCANACAGACAAGCAGATGCACACACATTCCCTTAAAAATGAATGCATTAAGATATTAATAGCTTTTAGGGCTGGAGAGATGGCTCAGAGGTTAAGAGCACTGGCTGTTCTTCCAGAGGTCTAGAGTTCAATTCCCAGCAATCACATGGTGGCTCACAACCATCTGTAATGAGATCTGGCGCCCTCTTCTGGCATGCAGGCATACATGCAGGCAGAATGCTGTATACATAATAAATAAATAAATAAATAAATCTTTAAAAAGGATATTAATAGCTTTTGTTAACTTTCTTGCACTTTATTATTTCCTCCTACAGATTCAAGTTACCACCCGGAATCATTTTCAGCCCAGTTCAGCTTTGCTGTTTTCCTTTGCCCCTATGTCTGTTTATAATCAGCAAATGTGCCACTCTGATCTCTATGTCCAGTCATATTGCTACCTTCTACAGGAAGGGCATCCATTCACCAGGTGAAAATCTTGAGCAAGTGATTTTCCTTTTTCTCCCCCACCTCTTCACTTTTCATCTGTGTGTTTGAGAGGAAGAACTTGTAGTGCTGATGAATACTTTTAATCACAGCACGTTGGAAGCTGAGTCAGATGGATGTTTCAGGGCAGCCTGGGCTGCATGGTGCGATCTTGTCTCAATGCCCCTCTCCCCAAAAATGTGGTAAAAGAAAAGAGAAACTGTAAGTGATTTGTTGCTGGCCTTGGGAAAGCTCATTCCCATCAGGACAAAACTCAAGGAGAAATGAGCAGGCCAAGTTGGTGTTGACAATGTTGTGAAATTAAGATCACAAAAGTCAGTGAGGCTGCCTTCAAGAGAGTGAGTCTGCCTCTCTGAGCGTTTACCTCCTTGTTGGTGCTGTGGATTTAATAATGCCCATGAGGAGTAGAGAGAGAATCCAACCTAGGTCACTTAATAAGTGACAGTACTATATCTAACTTCGAATGAAACTTCAGAGCCTATCTCCACAAGGCCCAGGGCTCATAACAGTAGAGGGGCTCTGACCAGTAGGTGGTCTACTGTTGTCCTTAAGTCTCTGTCACCGAAAGGCAAGGTGCAATTTAAGTCTTGGGGTGCAGAGCCAATAATACAGAGTAAAGCTGTTCTAATATTTTATTCTTGACTTAGAACACTCTGCACACATTTGGAAGACAGATTGTCAGGATCCCCTGTGACTGCACAGTGGGGTGCTTTTGGTTCATTATTTCTATGGCAAAACATCTTATTTGTAGGTCTTCTATTTATATGCATATTTGCTAGAGAGCTGTGAAAATCAGTAGAGAAGGGGAGGGAATGCTTGGCACCAGCATACTCTGCTTTTCTCAGAGTTGTAGTGTGAATTGCCAAGGAAGGGAGATGGAGATCTTCTTTCCAGATGTGCTCTCTGATCCACGGTGGAGATGTGTGCTGCAGTTCACTCCACTGAGCTCTTCCTTTAATTTCCCTCTCAAGAAGAAAGATGGTGTCTACTGTGGGCTGCTGGAGAACTTGCAGACATGTTCAAGACAGGAAATGCTCTTTGTAGGCAGAGACCAGGACAAAGACAGAGGAAGGTTGTTGTGGGATGGTGGGGAGGGTCTGGCCATTTCTCCATCTTTGTTCTGGAGCTTTGTAACAGACTAGTAGAATTCTCAGTTGTGTAATAGACAGAAGCCCTGTTGCTACATTCCTCTTCCTCTTCACAAGGCCAGCCCTGCACAGAGAGTGGAGGGCTTATTTCCTTTCCCTTTCTCTCACAGGGGGTTTGATCGCCATGTAAACCTCTCTTGCCTTTCTAGTGTTGTCTTGGTTTTGCATTCTGAGAGTGCAAATTCTGACACGCTAAGTGTGAGACCATCTCAGCTTGTGCATTTCTGTCACTCAGGCTAACAGATCCCCTCTTTTAAAGAAAAATCAAAATTACATATGCACAGAGTTTAAAAAAAACCAAGCAAGATTTGCTGTCCAAATGCATAACATCATTTTGTTCTTCTAGCCCTGTTTTCTTTCTCCTAAGGGCCACCATACCCCTTGCTCACCTGGTCATGTTGGTAATTACACTGTAACTTGGAATAGCACTTGTATTACTATGTGATTTTTTTCAGTTTTAGTCATAATCTGTTTTACTTGTGGTGGGGGTTGTCTTACCCCTCACCAAACACACACACACACACACACACACACACACACACACACACACACACACACACAGTTCCTTGTCGAAACACTGAACTGTGTCTTCGTTAGGTCATTATTCAGTATTCACATGGAGATGGCCAAGTGAGTGCTTTCCAGAGCTCAGTGTTGTAAGCCATGACTGTGTTTCCTTTCTTGCAAACAGAAATCGATCATTGTCTTGTATTTTTTATTTCTTAAAAAAATATATATATTCTTAGAGGTGCTAGAGAGATGGCTCAGTGGTTAAGAGCACTTGTTGCTCTTGCAAAGGCCCCAGGTTCAATTCCCAAGACACAGATGGTGTTTCGCAGACATTCAGAACTCTAGTTCCAAGCAAATTGGATTCCCATTTTCTGACCTCTGTGGTCATGAATGTGGTGCACACACACACATGCAGGCAAAACACTCATACATAGGAAATAATAAATCTAAAATATAACTTTAAAAACTTTTCTTCTATGTCCATCACCACTCAGCATCTAAATGCCCTACTAAGGTCCAGTCGGGNGCCACTGTCAGCCCCGCCCAGTCTGTCTTGTGGAGCTTCCTGATTGGCCGCAGAACTCTGCTCAGTGTCTATTAGCATGTGCCCCTGGTTCTTCTTTTATCACTGTTGGGCTCCCAAGGGTTTCTCTTGCACATTGAGTTCCTGTTTCCTAAAAATCTGCCTTTCCTCTAGGTTCCCTTACTGTGTTGGAAAGAGATAGTTACTGAACAACTACCGAGAAAGGATACAAAGGAAGGTGGTTTCTTTTCTTTCTTTTAGAACATACATTTTCACAAATGTCTTTATTCTGTCCTACTCTACTTTTAGTTACTACTTTAATAATTTTCACATGTGGTGAGTATACATGTGTCTCTTGCTGAACCCAAAGCTCGCTGTTTTGGCTAGCCTGGCTGGCTATGGAGTTCCTGGGATACACCTGTCTCTGCTCCCCAACACTGGGGTTACAGCCCTGAAAATGGATCTTTATGGAGAGGGATCTAAGAATCATTGTGAAGATTATGCTTTTATGCAACACATATTTCTTTCCAATTATATTTTTAAAAGCAAGGTTCCTGTTCCCTTCCCATTGTCTTGACTGTCTTTAAAACATGGATCCTCAAGTCTCGGCTCCAGAGGTTCTAATTCATTTTCTATGAGACAGAATTTGGAAAATTTCATACAGAGGCATTTTTTTGTTTGGTTTGTTTTGTTTTTTCAAGACAGGGTTTATCTGTGTAGCCCTGGCTGTCCTGGAACTCACATTGTAGACCAGGCTGGCCTTGAACTCTCAGAGATCTGCCTGCCTCTGCCTCCCTGAGTGCTGGGATTAAAGGCTTGCATCACCACCGCTCAGCCAGAGGCAGTTTTAAGAACCACACTTTGAGAAATACCTATGCATAAAAGAATATTTAGATACATGATGATGATTTGGCTATGGCTCTATTACAAATGTGTTATTTAATCATTATTTTGAATTTGACCTTGCTTATATTTAAGAAACATCTGATTTTATTTCAGGAGCAAAGAAAATACATGACCATACTAAGATAGGTGTTTACGGGGAAGGTCTGCATGCTTAACACATTGAAGGGGCATCTTGCTTCCTGTTTGGATGGCCTACTTGGCAAAGGTTAAGAACTTTTGGCTGGAAATTCTTAGTGCAAATGCAAATTAAGAGATTGTGTCAAAGGGAGCATGGCACCTGGCATTATCATAGCCACCTCCTCACCTGCTGGTCTGACTAGTTTTCTTGGAGGGATGTTTCTAATCTTTCTAAAGCCGTGTTCTTCATGGTATCAGGGCAAATGGCAGACACATGGGAACATCAATCCCTTTCAGAGTCCTATGGCTGGAGTGGGACAAGTAACTTCCCTAAACTGGTCAAACTATAACATCCAGCAGTGTTTTCCAAACCCCTCTCCCATGCCTACCCCTTCCTTCTGTCTCATGTTGCTTCCTCTGCCAATGCTTTCCTGTCTTATTCTTGAATTACCACAGCATCTTCTCCTTATGGTTCAGCCAGTTCTATGCTCCACCCTACAACGTTCTGCCTGGAACATCACTTTGAATATGCCATTTCTAAACACCTCACAAGATTTGGGGAGCAGTCCTCCCCNCTTCTAGTCTTCACAATCTTGAAACACACTCTCATTTTCCACAGTCCTGCCCCTTTACTCCTGCAAGCCTCTTCAAGTTGGAGGCCAGTTCTAGCTTGTCTTAGAACCAGAGTTAGAGGTAGAAAGTCCCAGACAGACACTGACTGCTCTTCACTTTGGTTTGTGACCATGAGGAGACAAGAAGTGTGTTACATTTGGGGAGTATAGCAAAAGGATAAACGAGGACTGAGTGGAGGAGCTGAAAACACACACTTATACCCACCCCCCACCAAGTAAAGGGGGAAGAAAGTGTGGCTGCTTTCTAAATCTGCCATTCACCTAATGCTTTCTTGACTACATCTGTTAGAAGTCTGTTTCAATACAGTCAGAGTAGAGGGTATTAGCGCAATCTGGTTTATTGTGACNAAGCCTCCAATTATTATACACATTGTCTCAAAAGATATTACTTCTGAGAGTACCCATCTGGGTTCCAGCACTTACAAGGAGTTCATATCTGCTGTGTACACCAGTGACCAACTGGTTTGGTCTCTAACCCTGTGACCACACAGACCCTGACCCCTTTTCATCTGACAGCCATTATTTGAAAAGCAATTATCATAGAATCCCTGAGTCATTTCTTTTTCAGACTAAATATCAGCGTTTTAACCTTTTTTCTCATGAAGTATAATTGGAAAGAAACATCTTGCTGCTGAATTCACTCCAGCTGTTTCCTTCCAGGGCAGAGTGGAATCATTGTTTGCTTTGTGCTAGATAATAGGTATGTAAAATTGCAGCCTAGAGTCCTATTAACAACTGGAGTAGGCACACTACACATACTGATCTTAGTGAAACTCCAGGTCCATCCCACCTGGGGTGTTCTGTCCTAGGTCTTCTATTGTGCTTTCACTCTCTGAGTGGAGGGCTTTGGTCACTAATGAGAGATCACTGTGGGCCTGGAACTGCAAGTGGGGAGAGGTGTGCACCACTGGGAGCCCTTTGCACAGTGAAGTCAGGGATGGCACAGATCAGTATCAGAACTAAGGCAGAAGAAGGGAGGCACATTCTCTAGTCTGTGCAATACAGCAGAGTTCTTACCCAGTCCTCTGAATGATTTCTTGTGTAAGCTGAGAACTGATCAACTATGTTAGTGTAGGTGCTGGCCATTTTAGCCATGCAAACACACACATACACACACACACACACACACACACACACACACAATGTATATTATATATTTCTTATAATACACATTGGGAAAATGTGGTCATTATAAAGAATATTGTTAAGTTGAGGGGAACTAAGGCAATTAGGAGTACTGGTTTCTTCCTTCCTTCCTTCCTTTTCTCCTCCCTTCCCTCCTTTCTTTCCTCATTCTTTTTGAGATAGGGTCTCACTATGTGGCCCTGGCTGGCATGGAACTTGCTCTGTAGATCAGGCTGGCCTTGAACTCACAGAGATCCGCCTGCCTCTGCCTCCCTGGTGCTGGGATTAAAGGCATGCACCACTACAACTGGCCTTTTCTTTCATTTTTAAGAACAGCTAGTTTATTGAAGCAAAATTGAAAATAATTTGCATTTATTTAAGTATATGATTTGGTATGTTTAAAAGAGGTGTACACCCATGAAACCACTGCCACAATCAAGGTTACATGTCTAAGCCACGTAGGTGTGGGAGCACAGGCCTCAGTCTCAGGACTCTGGAGACTGAGGGAGGAAGGTTAACAGTCCCAGGCCAGTCTGGGCTACATAGTGAGTTCTATGCTGAAGTACATTACACAGAAACTTCATGGGGATCCCTGCAGGCGTCAGAAATGTCAGGGAAACAATCTGCATGAGGTAAAAATGAAACTCAGATCAGCACGACTTAGCCAGTGCTGGGTCAAAAACTTCTGGAGTCTCATCAAGCAGTTCATTTTTCTTACACATTTAAACACAGTAAAGCTTTGGGGGATAGTTTCCATATGACAATTATCACAACAAAGCTTTAGGCAAGGCTACATCGAAACTCCCTTATAAAGCACATCTCTTTAGATGTGACCTTTACCACAGACAAANAGTGCTCAGGATAAAGGCCTATGTAGGAAGGGTTTGTAATGAGCATAGAGATGGGTTCTGTTGACTGAGAGACAATGCTCAGAATCCTGGGGGACTTGATGAAGGCTGTCTTTACAGAGTAGCAGATGTTACCAGGTACTAACACTTTTATTCACAGCCTTCTGGATGGAAAACAAGCATCCCTTCCACTGAAGAGAAAAGCCTGCATGTCTAACAATTCTGATTTCTCTAGTGCTATCTGTAAGCTGTGCCTTCTACAAAATGTCTCAATAAACCAAAACAATAATAATAATGCCACAAACCCCCAAAACCATAAACCAGACAAACAAACATAACACACTGTCTTAGGGTTACTATTGCTATGCTGAAATACAATGACCAAAGCAACTTGAGGAGGAAAGGGTTTATTTCACTTACCCTGCCATATCAAAGGAAGTCAGGACAGAGACTCAAGCAGGACAGGAGCCTGGAGGCAGGAACTGATGCAGAGACCATGGAGGAATGTTGCTTGATGCCTGCTCCTAATGGCTTGCTCAGCTTGCTTTCTTATAGAACCCAGGGCCACAGCCCAGGGATGGCACCACCCATAATAGGCTGGGCCTTCCCCCATCAATCACTGATTAAGAAAATGACTACAGGCTTGCCTGCAAATGGATCTTATGGAGACATTTTCTCAGTTGAGGTTCCCTCTTTGATGACTCTAGCTTGTGCCATGTTAACATAAAACCACAACTGACCCTTTGCCAACTTGACACACAAACACAACACTGTTAAGCCACAACCTTTCCTTTCTTGTACATCCTCAAGATCACACATTAATATTGACATCACAATATAAAACATTTTCAATCTTAAAAAGTCCCACAGGTCTTACAAATTCAACCCTTCAAAAAATTCAGTCTCTTTTAAAATCCAAAGTCTCTCAGCTGTGGGCTCCTATAAAATCAAAAGTAAGTTAAATACTTTCTTATTTCAAGAGGAAAGAACCAGAGCACAGTCACAATCAAAGCAAAGCAAAACCAAACTCCAACTGTGTAAATAACTCAATGTCCATTGTCTGGGATCCACTCACTGTCTCTGGGCTTAGAGGTAAGGGGCTTGGGTCACGTCTACACTCTGCCCTTTGCAGCACACACAGCTTATCTTCCAGGCTCTGCTTGGCTCCACTCCACTGCTATTGCTAATTTTGGTGGTTATTCATGGTACTGGCACCCCAAATTGCCAGGGTCTCTTTATGCAGCTGGGCTGCACTTTCACCAGTAATCTCTCTTGGGCTCTCTTCATGGACTCCAGCCCTGCTGCACAATGTTAAGCCTCAGCTGTTTTCCATGACCCCTTCATGCCTTCAAAACCAGCACCACCAGGGTGACTCTCAGACCAGCNAGTTCTGCACCAGGGTGACTCTCAGACCAGCAAGTTCCGTTGCCAGCATGAGGTACAACCTTGGGCAGCTCTGGAACACAGCTTCTGTGTGTTGACTCTCAGGAAATAGTTCCCAGAAGACTTCACCTCCATGACGCCGGTCACTTCTTAATCACAGCTGATTCTTTAGCCTCCGCTGACTAGACACTGCAGATTCTTCACACAAATGGCCTGATAGTCTGCTTTCCTCAGAACCTAAGGCAGGTCTCCATTGTCTGCTTTTTTCTCAGCATTCTTAACCTTCCAAGTGCCTACAGAACAGCCCACTGAGCTCTCAACACTCAACGACTGTGCTAGCCCAGTGTTTCAAACTCCTTCCACAATCCTCCCCCAAACAACACAGTCAGGTCTGTCACAGAAACACCCCACTGTGCCACCAGTACCAACTTCTATCTTAGTTACTCACTGCTGTGAAGAGACACCACGACAAGACAACTCTTAGAAGAGAAAGCATTTAATTCGCCCCCAGCTTAAAGTTTCCGAGGTTTAGTCCGTTATTATCATGGTGAGGAGCATGGCAGCAGGCAGGCAAGTGCGGGGCTGAGATCTTTAGATCCTGATCCATAGGCAGCAGGCAGAGGGGAGAGAGAGAGAGAGAGAGAGAGAGAGAGAGAGAGACAGACAGACAGACAGACAGACAGACAGAC
>LZPO01008091.1:18792-32582 GCA_001675575.1 Neotoma lepida | reverse complement strand
TGAGCCTGGCACTCTCAGCTGAGGCAGGACAAGACCCTCCTCCCTGTGCCAAGACTGCCCCAGGTATCCCACTACAGGGACTGGGCTCCAAAAAGTCAGCCCCTGCACCAGGGACGGATCCCAATCCCACTGCCTGCGGGCCCTCAAACACTTCAAGCCAAACAACTGTCTCAAGCTTCCAGAGGGCCCAGTTCAGCACCATGGCGGGGGCTCCACAGTTATTGGTCCACAGTTCATGCATTTTCACCAGCCTGGCTGGCTTCATGATCTCAATGTCCCTTGTTCATAGAATCTCTTCTCTCTCTTATCAGTTGGACTCCTGGAGCTCTGTTGTGAATTTATAGAGATGTGATATTAGCAAAGAAAAGGCCTTTCCTACTATAATTAAAATGGCACTTCCATTTACACAGTTTAACACAAAATAGGAGTCATGGGCTCTTCTTCCCTTTGATTCATTCTCAGTTCTTTGAACTTGTGTGTGAGCCCCAAGGGAGAGTCTCCCTCATTGACTCATGCTTGTTATTTTTAATTTTATATTCCAGATGGAGGTTGCTGTAGGGTTATTCTAACACTAACCCTTAGCATGTGAAGGTGGGGTGCAAGATTGGGCAGAAGAACACACTGTGAAGGTTTTAGGAATAGCAGACTTTGCATTAATCCCAGTAAAAGTAAAACTGGAAGCAAATATGATGAAGACTGCACACCTCCCCTATCCCCGCCACATTCTACTTTCTCTACAGTACTACTGTCAGGAAGAACTGCTTTCTCCTTCCCTTCTGTCTTTTTCTAAAGGATGGATTATTTGTGAGTTTTGTGAGTTTAATACTATGTGCTTGAGAGAATGAGATTGTAGATCAACTTTAGAAACTGGAAGCCTGTTTGAGCTTTTCCAACCCATCTGCATCATCCATCTGCTGTGCACTCTTTTTGTAACATGCTTTGAAAAGGAGCAGGTCCACACATTGCTGCTTGAACAAAAGATTAGGATGCTCTTACCTGCCCAGGCCTTCTCTGAGGGAGGAGCTCCAGGCAAACTCCTACTCTGGCTGAGAGGTTCAGGGTCTACACCTGTCAGTGTTTTGATCCTTGGAGAGAAGAGGAACAGGGATGGGCTATTGAATCCTTACAGAACTGTTAACCACATNTAGCCAGCCCAATGTTGTTATCTGTCAGTAACATAAGGCTGAGCATTTTATACAATGTTCTCATTACCAAGGCAGGTTTGTTTTCTCTCCCCTGATATTTTTGTATTAGAAGCAAGGCAGGAGAAATGGCAGCCAGCTGTCCAGAAGCAGATAATGGGGTTGATTGGCCCTTTTCCTCTTGGCTTCCAACATCATTATTGTCACTAAGTTATATGCACATGGGCTAGCTTCTAAAGTGCCTAGATCTGTATTTTCTAGAACCACTGTCACAGAGCTTTTGTTTTTGTGGCTGTTACCTTGCATTCATTTATATCATTCATTCATATATATGTTTGTATTTTGCATATTTTGGGTTTTGGAGGTCTTATTCTATGGGCTAGACTGGCCTAGAAATTATGACCTTCATATCCCAGCCTTTCCTGGGCTGGGATTACAAGCATGCAGTACCACTCTTGGCTTTTATTAGGAAAAAAAATGATAAATTTTTGAGACAGTGATTAGCATAAACCTCCTGAGTTGATAAATTAATGTGTAAGTGTGCCCTTTACAATCTCTCTGTGAAGAAGCTCAGTTCTTTCTCAGGATGTAAAATCCAGAGTTTTAATACAGCTTTTATCATTTATACTGTTCAAATCTTCTTGGTCTTAGGACTGATATCTTTCTAGGTGGCCATTTTTCTAGACAACCTTTGCAATAATTCTGCCAAGCATCCTTTGTGCAATTTATGTCCTCTTCCCTGACTCCAGGAGGATCTTGACTGAATGAGTTAAATTTCCAAGTGTATTTGTTTCTCATTCAGAATGTTAGTTCTTTGTTTTCTATTGTGTGCTGATAGCATTCCACAGCTTTACACATTTTTACTAAGTTATTCCCATTACATGTTATGTATTTCATTGCTGTGGTGAATGGGGCTTTAAAATCCTATTATTTTTGCATATATAAATTTCAACTTTATTCTTATTTTGAGTAATTTTGTACATGAATTACAGTTCACTTTTTTGTCTATGGCTAGTGATGATTTCATTATCACTGTTGAAAAGGCTACCCCTGACTACATTGAGATGTCTTCTTTCCCTCTAAAAAATCAGCAGGTCATGTGCTTCATTGCAGGCTGTTTCTGACTAGACAGGTGTGATTGACATTTCAGATAATGGTATAGAACTTTTTCCTACTGCTTACAGTGCTGTACCATTTGAAACCTAGGAATTGTTTATTTCTTGGATATTTCATTTGATGCTACAGACTGCTGACCAAAGTTACTTGAAACCATGGAAAGTGAAATCTGCATATAGTCTGTTATAGTTTGATTGGAACTGTCCTCCAAGAGTTCCCATATTAAAGGCTTATTGCCCAGCCTGTAGCCCTGTGGGTTGAGGCTGGTGGGGAAAAAGTTAGATCATTGCAAACATGCCCATAAAGGAGATAGTGAGACCCTGACTCCTACTTGAGTCTGGTTTTGATCCCTGGCTGCCATGAGATGAGCATAGCTACTTTGCCATGTACTCTGGCATGCTGTGTTTGCCACTCCAGGCCTAGAGCAGCATGGTCAAGTAACTGTGGACTGAGGCCTCTGAAACTGTGAGCCAAAGTAAACCTGTCTTCCTTTTAATTGATTATTTCAGATAATTTGCCACGTTGATGGGATGTTTACTAACTCATAGCCTAACTTCCTGAGGCAAGATGCTTTTAAACACTGGTCATAAGAGCTAGAGATTGTGTACAATTCTGAATCAGGGGTGTAGTCACTGTTTCTATGTGCTAGATTTGGTTGGTAGTTCTTCCCTCTACTTAAGCAGTTATTTTTCCAGCCTGTTTCTCTTTCTTTATATAGTATGTACTAAGAGGCACTGTACTATCTATTATCTATGACTCAGTTCACACATCTAGATAGCATTGTTTCTTTAAAAAAATTTTATTTTTATTTATGTTATGTGCGTTTGCCTGTGTGAATATATAAAATGTGTGTGGGTGTACGTGGGTTCTAGGAAATGATGTTGGATTCAATGGAGTTAGTTACAGGCAGTGTAAGCCGCCTTAACATGATTGTTGGAACTGAGTGAAGATCCTTGCTTTTAACTACTGAGCTGAATATCCACCCCCTTGTAATTTGCTGTTGTTGGTTTGGTTTGGTTTTTGTTTGAGACAGGGTTTCATGTTTCTCAGGCTGCTCTTCTTGCCTCATCTCCTTAGTTCTGGGCTTACAGGTATGAACCACCATGTCCAGTTTATGTGGAAATGAACTCAGGGCTTTATGCACACTAGGCAAGCACACTACCAACTGAACTATATCCTCATCCTGTTTTTGAGACAAGGCTTTGCTATGTAGTCTAGACTGGCATCAAATGTGTGACCTTCCTGCCTCAGCCTCCAGAGAGTTGGGCTTACTGGCACCGTGCCCTGATGTGCAGAGTTTTTTTGCTGGCCATTCTCAGATATATGTGCTTCAGCCTCCTTTGATCTCCTCAGCTCAGAAAAGTCAATGTGTTCTTGGGTTACTCCACTCTGTGCACTACAGTACTGTCTTCACTCCAGACAGGAAGCTTGCTGAATTACTGCTCATTTCAGTTGAGTGGTCACTACCCTTACTGCCTGTGTTCAGTGTCCTAGGAGTGTTGTTTCATGTATTTTCTCTGCTGTTACAATATTATTGGGTACCAGGCTGCATCTGATCTTTATGACTCTTAATTGGACATGGAGAAAGTAATGACCAGAATGGGGTCATCTAGAGCAGAAATTTTAGAATAGAGATTGGGAAAATATCCAAGAAATGAGAGTCCTGCATTAGAGTAGGGGATTTGGTAAAATTTAGCTAAAGAGAAAAGACAGAGAAACCTGAGAATTAAAAATTAGAAGTCAGTGTAGGCTTATGAGTAATAAATGTATTCATATGGAAAGTTTTGCCTTAGGTTTTACCTTAGGAAAGGTATCTATCCGCTGGACACATGACATTTACTTTCTGAAAATGATAATATAAATGTAGTTACTAATTATTCTTTAAAACAAGTCCTAACACTGATAAAAGATGTATATTATATTTACTTAAAGATTAAATGTACTATATCTTTTATTTCATTCTAAGCATGTGGGAAAATTGGTAGAGTCCTGTTGACTACAAGATACATGGTGCCATCTAATGGCTAAGGTGAAGACTGTTCAGTGTTCTGCATACTGCTTTGCAAAATCTGCTGTTTTNAATGTCTGAAGTACAGTTTTTATTAAACACTAAGATTTGCTTATGTCTTCACTTTAGTTTACAGTTTTTTTTTCATATTCAGTGTTACCAGTGTTTTTTTGTCACATCTAACACCATGTATATGTAGCTCACTTACTTGGAGGCTTATTTGTTACAAATTTTGCTTATAAAGCAATTTTAATAAATGAATCATTTTCCAAATCTGTTGTCTCTTTAAGTTTATGTTCTCTCATCCTAACCCCAATAAGTAGTTGTGAATGAGTATACCTGTAGACTCTCAGTTCTGTGTGTTTGTGCAGATACAGGTGAGTGCCCATGCACGTGGAGGCCAGAAGTAAACCATGGGTGTCATTCCTCAGAAGCCTTTTGCTTTGCTTTTTAAAACAGAGTGTCTCACTGGCCTGGAACTCAACAAATAGGCTAGGCTAGGTAGCCAGCAAGTGTAAAAAGAAAATGCAAAGCAATGCCAAAATGAGGCTTGAGGCATTTTCTTTTTGAGCACTGAGAAATTCTTAATTTTTTGACAAAAAAAAAAAATTGATAGCTAGGCCAGCAAGATAGCTCAGCANGTATTTGTCACCAGGCTTGATGAATTGAGGGTTGAAATGTCATTTTCCTCTTTAGACTAATATTGATGGCTGCAGGTTCTCCTTATTCATCTGAGAGTCTACTACAATCTACAGTAACAGTCACAATGCAAGTGACATCCCTGGCTGCTCCCCTCTGCCACTTCCATATGTTGTGGCTCTCCAAACCTAGATGCCCTATCTTGAGTTAGCTCTGGCCAGATGCTCGCTTCATGGGAACTCCTCCTCTATCACACTGCTCCTTACCTTGGTTCAGCCTTGACCNTGTCCCTGGATCTGAATTCAGCTTCTACCCTGAGGTTTGGAGCTCTCTGGGTCTCTGGGCCTTAGCTTGGGTTGGCCATGATATCCTGAGTTAGATCCTTATGGCCCACATATAGTGGAAAGAGAAAATCAACTCCCTTAAATTACCCTCTGACCTCCACATGCCCACTGTAGCAAGTGTGCCTCATCCCCTGCCCCAAACAAATAAATAAATAAATGTAAAAATTTTTTGGTAGGTTTTTTTGTTGTTGTTGTTGTTGTTAGACATACAACAAAACAAAACAAAAACCCAAAACCCCTTAGTGAATGTAAAAAAATTATTCTCAAGAGAAATGATGCATAATTCCATCTCCCACAGTTGATAGCTGTTAATATTTTAGAATATCAGCAAGTAGCCTTGTGGTGATATTTTATCTGTGTACCCCAATAAAGTTTATCTGAGGATCAGAGGAAAAAGCAAGCCACTGTAGTAAACATAGAGGTCAGGCAATGGTAGCACATGCCTTTAATCCTATCACTCGGGAGGCAGAGATCTGTCTGGATCTCTGTGAGTTCAAGGCCACACTGGGGAACAGAACCAGGTGTGGTGGTACACACCTTTAGTCCCAGGATTAACCATAAAGGTCTAGAGGTCTGTACAGACAGACAGGAAGTGACAGAGCTGGGCAGAAAGGGGAAGTGATGTAGCTAGGCAGAGAGAGGAAATGAGATGGCAGAACAGAAAGGCATGTAGGTGTAGGTATGCAGGAAGTAGGTCTCTTTGGAGACTGAGGTGTCGGTGAGGTGAGGTTGTCTGTAGCTTGTCCTATTCCTCTGATCTCTCAGCTTTTCACCCCAATATTTGGTTCCAGGTTTTTTATAAATAAGACCGTTTAGCAATTCATCTTATTTAGCCTCTTTGTGAAGACAGAGAGGAGCTCACGTTCTGTAGATAGTTTCTTGTTTGAGGTGTACATACCTAATATCTCCCTGTTGAGAGTATTCTGTTGTTATGAACACCTTTTTAAAATTTATCTGATGATGTTGAGGATGCTTAATGACAGTGTGGTTTTTGAACTGTTTTATGTACTTAAAAAAACCCTTCTTTAACTTCATAGTTACTGTCAGCCCCTCGAGCCACAGGAGTGGCCAGGCCCCTCCCCCAAGGACCTCTAACTGCCAGGTTCCACCCACAGAATACTCTAACTGCACTAACTGCTGGATCCTGTCTCCACCCTACAGAGTAAAGAGCCCTGTCTCTGGACATGAAATCTCACCAATCTCCACCCTGAAAAGTTCCACCCCTTCCCAAAAAACTCTTTATAAGCCCTGTATCCTGTTCAGTTTGCTACTGTTTCTTGCCTAAGCAGAGGCAGCCTCCCTCCTGTTTTCTTTCCCCTCCCAATAAATCTCTTGTGTGAGGTTTGTTGTGTGGTGTGATTTTGTGATATTCCTTAGCTCCTGGCTGCCAGGATACCTTTCCATCCAAGCTATAATGCTTACAGTTACAATCTTCTTAATATTTTTATTAATTAAAATTTTACCTTGCCATTTCATATATGTATATAATACATTCTGATTACTCCTACCCTCTATTATCTCCCTTCTACCCCTGTCTTTAACCACAGTAAGTTCTTTTACCACATTCATATCTTTTTGTTTCATTTTGTGACTCACTCATTTTATTTTAATAAATTTATTTATTTTGCATCTCAGCTGCAGTTTCCCCTCCCTTCTCTCCTCCCAGTCCCCCAACCCATTCCCTCCACCCAATACATTCCTTCTGTTTCTGTTTAGGAAAGGTCAGGCCTCTCATGAGTATCAACAAAACATAACATATTGAATTGCAGTAAGACTAAGCACCTCCCCATGTATTAAGGCTGGGCAAGGTGATCAGTAAAAGAGTCAGAGACAGCCCCTGTTCTCACTGTTAGGCATCCCACAAGTAGACCAAGCTACATAACTGTAACATATTTGCAGAGTGCCTAGGTCAGTCCTGTTGTTCAAATCTTAAATGGTTTTATAATAAAAAACCCAGATCCAGATATCAGGATGAAAGCTGAAAGATCAGAGAAGCAGGGCAGCCAGCCACTAGTTCTTACCTCTAGGAAATCCTCAGCCTAAAGAGAGAGAGTTCTTGTTTCCTCGTGCCTTATATACTTTCTCTGCCCAGACATCACTTCCTGGGATTAAAGACATGTGACTCCCAAGTATTGGGATTAAATATGTGTGCCACCACTGCACCACTGCCTGGCTTTGTTTCTCACCTAGACTGAGTCAATCTCATGTAGTTCAGGGTGGCTTTGAACTCTCTGAGTGATAGGATTAAGGGTGTGTGCCACCACTNTCTGGCTTCTATGTCTAATCTAGTGGCTGGCTCTTTCCTCTGATTCCCCAGCCAAGTTTATTAGGGTACACAATATATCACTACACAGTCCCAGTGACTCTGAGATACTGGTTTAGAATTGCCTTTATGTGAAATTTGGGAGTGTCGATTATAGTGTGCGTGTGTGTGCATGCAGTTGGGCATGTGGGTGGTGCTTGTGCACATGTGTACATGAAGACCAGAGATCAATCTCAGATTGCTCCTCAGAAACCATCTACCTTGATTATTGAGATTGGGTGTCACCTATTAGGATAGGTTGTCTGCCAAGCAAGTTCCAGGGATCCTCCTGCTTTTGCTGTCTTAGCACTGGGTTTACAGGGTCTCCTTTTGATATGGATTCTGGGAAATTAAATTCAGATCTTCATGCTTGTATAAGTACTTTACAAATTGAGCTATCTCCCCAGCCCTATACCTTTTAAAAAGTGAAATAAAGTTATTTCTCAATTATGACAAACGTGTTAAGTGTTCTATTATTNTACTCTGTGGCAGACATCAGGAAAGGAACCCCGATGTGTTTGTGGGCCCTGCCATGATGAGCTCCCTTTTAGGGTGGTGGCCATGTAAATTGGCCATTTTGTTCCAGTGCAGTGGAGCCTGTAAAGAAAACTTGGACTGAACACTATGACAGCATGTAGTGGAGGGGTTTCAATCCAACCTTAAAATCCCAGAAGGCTCTCTGGAGAAGTCCATACCAGAGCAGTCTTGAAAAGTAAAGACTGTCAAGTTCAAGGACAGAGAGAGGGCTGTGGAGATGGCTTAGCGAGGAAAGTGCTTGCTGGGTAAGCATGAAAACCTGAGCTTGGGTCCCCAGCAACATTTAAAAACTAGATGTGGTGGTAGGCACCTGTAACCCTAGCACTGAGGGAGCAGAAATCGGCATATTCTTGGGATTCTCTGGTCAGCCAGTCTAGTTCAAGTCGCAAGCTTTTGGTTCAGTGAGATTGCCTGTTAGTATTCTGACCCACCCCTTGGGGACCCGCCCTGTGTCCTGAAATCCTTTTTAAGGAAAACCCCTCCCTCCCTTCTCTTTCTTCTGCTCTTCCTCCCTTCACCGTCATGAGGTGTCCACCCTCACCCTCTTTTCTTTCTCTCACTCTCTTTCCTTATCTTTCTCTCTATCTTTGTATTATAATAAATTCATTTCCACATGGATGCAGTGTCTGGAGTGCAAGTGACTTTCCACACGCCACAGCCCGCCACTGCATCTGCCCGGCATGTTTCCATCACCCTCCGGACACCTTGGCCTGGCCTCCCGTGCTATATCATTACAGAGCCTGTCTCAAAAAATAAGATGAAGAGCAATAGAGGACACATTATACCTTATATCAACCTCTGGCCACCAACATGTACACATGAGCAAGTGCAACTACACACACACACACACACACACACACACACACACACACACACACACTGGATAGCAGGGAGGCAGAGAAGAGTGGGTCATACCACATACTTGGTATGAAGTACATACCAAGACCTGGAGGAGTGGATGTTAAGGGTATTTATCTACTACATTTGTCAGCACATTGATCTTCCATGGTAGAGTCAGCTGATCTGACTGGCTAGGCAGGGTGCCCTTCCTGCCTTACCATTTCATGTGTGTTCCCTTCCAAAGCTGTATGCTTGGGTGAGAGGACAACCTTGCCTGGTAGGTAGCCTTGGACCATTTTTCCATCAAGGGTGCATGAATAGCTGCACTCCTCTCCTAGAACCTACAAATAGCTCTCAAGAAAACATGAAGTGAAAGAAGAGTTGGGACAGAAAGGAGTTAGCACTTACTAGATATTACCACTCCTCTATTAACAACTGCTTTAGTCACCTGTTGAAGTTAGACAAAAATAAAGCCAAATCTCCAGAAAAACAACTTCTATTTGGAGAAAAGAACAGAATTGCAACCAGTGCTATACATGTGGCAAACTGTAGTGGCTTCATGTCTCTGTAGAACACAGACATCATTAAGATAGAGTTGTAGCTGGTGAGTAATATGGCAAGGAGAGTGCAAAGCTGCATTAGAGTTATCACTTGCAGTTCTATTCACAGTTGCCTAGAAGGAAAAGTAGTCCTATCAATAAGGCAGGCTGTTTGTAACTATTCTTGCCTAACATTTTCTCCCCATGGCATCTCAGCACTTTTGTTGTTTGTTTTAGAAGGTCTATGTAACCTAATTTGGCTGTGAATAGCTGTTTTATAGCCAAGCATGACCTTGAACTCCAGACCATTCTTCCTCCATCCCCTAGTGTCAAGATTACAGGCTTTGTCACCACACTTGGCAGTTATTTCTGTGTTTTTGTTTTTTTGAAATAGGATCTCTTATAGCCCAGGCTGGCCTTAGATGTGCCATAAATAAATAAATAAATATATATATATATATATAAATATATATATATATATATCTCAAAGGCTGACTGAACGAATGTTTTTATTTGTATGCTCAATTTCAGAAAGAAAAATTCTACATATTCTCTCTCATAAGTGAAATCTGCCTGGCNTGTATTTTCTTACATATATATAAGTGTATTTTCTTACATATATATGTAAAAAGAAAAAGAAAATACACTTGTGGGTACAGTATAACATATAGAAAAGAGAGCATGAAAGACTAAATATTAGGGACAAGGAAGGATTGAATGCACATAGTGAGCATGGGTTACGAAGGAGAATATAAAGCTAATTGGTGTTCTAGTTGTAACTCCGTCATGGATGTTTCAGTTTTGGTGGTGGATGGGTATATAAAAGTCTATTTAGTAGTGTGAGTATAAAATCCAGTGTGAAGCTCCACTACTTTAGAATGGCTATTCCAACTATATGGAAATTCTTTGAGATATGTAGACTGTCCATCTGGCTAATTTCTAATACTTTTTTCTTTAATCGACTCAGTCCATTAACAAATGTCTTTTCTCTTTTTTTTTCTGTTGTTTGATTTGTTCCTCATTGTATTATTCACATCTATCTCTTGTTTTTTAATTTTTGTGAGTTTAGAGCTTTTGTGTAGTTATGATTGTGTTTTCCAGTTTTAAAAGTGCTCAAAATTTCTTTGTAAATTTGTAGTTTATAAATGTGCTCATTACAGTTATTTAGCTGTTTGGAATTTGCTTGAAATTGGATCTTCACTTTTCCCTTTTATGTTTATGTTTTACTTTTTTGTTGTTGTTTTATTTTTGGTTTGTTTGTTTGTTTGTTTTGAGACAGTGTGTAGCCCTGGCTGTCCTGGAACTCTGTAGATCAGGCTGGCCTTGGAGTCACAGAGATCGCTTGCCTCTGCCTCCTAAGTTCTGGGGTTAGGTATGCACCACCACTGACTGGCCATATTTTACTTTTTAATCTCCGCAGTTAAGTATTGCTGCAATCAAGCTTTTGGATGGCAGATCATTTCCTGTCTTTTCTAAGCTGAGCATTCCACACTAAGAACCTTACTGATTGGTACAAACTAAAATTGAACACTTTTGCCATTTCTTCTTGAGTGTAGAGTAAATTCNTCTTTAGTGCAGTGCCTTTTGTATGTGTTCTAAATGTGACTGTTGCTCTCTGAACATTTTTATTTTCTCAGTTTTATTTTGAAATATAATTCCATTATTGCTCTAATTTGAATTTTTATTACCTATTAGAAATGGTNCACTTCTGATATCTATTTGACTTGTATTATATATTTATTTTAAGGTTTGTCCAGATACATTTTGTTGAGCCAACATCTTCACTAATATTTACCAGTGTTTGGGTCCTGGTCAGGTGGTATAAGCTTGCAGTCACCCACATTGATGGTTGTTTCGTTTTTGTGTATTATTTTGTTCTTTCTTTCAGTCAGTGAATTACCCATCATGTCCAACCTGGTATTCATGTGACTTTCTACAAAATTAATGAGCACATTCTCAGTTCCTTCAGGCTCTTGGTACAGGTATTAAATAACATAGCTCTGTAGAGTCTCTTTCTTTAAATGTAAATGGGAGCTATTGAATTTGGGGTACAATCTTACATTCTTTGTCTATTTTAACTCATTCAGGTATCCAACTATTGCTATTTCCCGACTTCAAGATGCAGAGCCTAAAGAGCAATATCTGCCTAGAGAAGGAGAGTAATTCTATAGCTCCTGGCTTAGATCTGTCACCAATAAGAGCAAATATGATCCAGAGATGCTGGCACAAGGCTGAATGTACTGATAAAAGTTTGAGGACATTGTAAGCTTTACTTAAGACAGTTAGACATAGTGTATGTTTTCTTGTTTGGATAACTGGTCATTTCAAAGAGAAAAATTAGTTATCTTTACTTTATGAGACATAAAAATTGTTCTTTGAAGGCACATCTTTTTGTATATAGTTGGAAGATGGTCTTTGATAACCTGTACTGACATTTTCTCACACAGCTGCCATTCTTTTGGTTTTATGTCTGTGGCTGTTTTGCCTATGTATCTGTTCTACACATGCATGCCTGGTGCCTGAAGAAGGCAGTAGAGGGTGTTAGATCCTTCAAAACTGGACTTACAGATGGTTGTGAGCTACCATTTGGGTACTGGGACTTAAACTTAAGTCCTCTGGAAGAACAACCAGTGTTATTAACTGCTAAGCCATTTCTCCAGTGCCCCCCTACACATGCTTTTTTAAAAAAGCATATATGTAACATCTCACAGTTGATATTTCATTTACTTGAATATCAGCATGACTCTTTGTAGGAAGATCATTTGGTAAAGTATTGCACGCATGGCAGCCTTTTTATGTATTTATAGAATAAATAACGTGTTTTGTTAGATGATTGTGATAAAATGCCAATGACTGGAAGTTGTAGTTTTTACCATTGGAAACAAAAGCACTAGTGAAACACATGCAGAAAGAGCATTTAAAGATTAGTGTGGGACACTGTGCATTCAGCCGTTGGTGTGTGAAAGAGCCTGGAAGGTGGGCTCCAGAAAGACCTTCTTGCCTCCATCATCACTCCCTGCTCAGGTTCTGGCTTTCGCACTGCCTCTCAGCAGCCTTCATCCACTCAGGGTCTTATTTACACCACAGAAATCTTACCACTTCCATTTGTCCCCAGTGCCCTTTGCGTTGTCCTTTTTACTTGTCACTCTTTATTTATTCTTCCCTCTTAGTGAGTCACTGTCACTTTTTTACTGTAAAGATTTTTGCACTTTCTTTGCTCTCTTACTCTTCTATTCTAGGTTCTTCATATTTTTAGATTCTATATCCTTCATAGTTTAGCAGTTACCTCTTCCAAGTAGTCAGCATTAGTTATCCAGTCCTTCTTTATTAAACCTCTATTCAGGATCAAATTCATTGTCTCCAGTATTCTATTGCTGTGGATGTTTTGAATAAATTAGTATACAGTTAACACTTCTCAGATGTTCAAATCAACAGGAAACACCTATCCCCGTGGTAGCAGGAAGGTACCTGCTCATAAATTGAAAGTTTCTTTAAAGTCTTAGATTTCAAATTCAGTAGTTTCTGACTTAATTTTAATGTCAGAGATCCAACTCAGGGCCTTGTGCATACTAAACATGTGCTTCACCACTAAGCTATACCCTTACCCCATTTTATTTTAATTAAAAATACTTAAAAGCTTCCTTGATGATGGTTAAATTATGTAATGTTTCTCTAAATCACAGTTACACTGGATACTAATGAGATCTGTCATAGTATTCCACCAAATTCTATCTCTCTCAGCTCCACTGAGTCATTGCTTATCTTTTCTCTTTAGACATGTGNGTAATGCTAATTTGGTTCCAGGCTATCCTGAATGTGTAGCACTGCTCTGGTAAAGCTATTAGTGCTTTAGTAACATATTTGCAGCTTCTAGGACCAGGGCACAGTGCTTTGCACTGACCATTCCTCCTCTTAACATGCTTGTCAGTGTTTACTGGGCAGCTATCTGCTTCTGAATTGGAGGATTACATCTCTTTTGAAAAACTTTTAGAGTAATATTTCTTTAAAATTAAATACTTTTGCCTGTAGTGTATCTGGTACAGATACTACACTAATGGAAAAGGGATAAAGATATTTCCCAAACTGTGCCCCACAGTTTCTATCCTGTGTGCCCCGGGAATACAAGGAAACAATGTTTACATTTAATTTGCTACATTTAAGAGGAAGCACTGTGGAATGCTGAGCCTGTGTCATGGCAAACTAAAGTGGACCTGCTCACCAGGTTAGAAAGCATGATGTAATATCAGGTGTGTCTTGAATAAGAATGGCCCCATAGGCTCTTATGTTTGAATACTTGGTCCACAGTTGGTGGAGATGTTTGGG
>LZPO01008091.1:0-12979 GCA_001675575.1 Neotoma lepida | reverse complement strand
AGAGAGAGAGAGAGAGAGTCAGCCACCTGGTGCTATTAGGTACATGAGGACAGAGAGGTCAATACAACAGCCATGACTGTTATTCTCCAGTGGCCATGCTAATCCATCTGCCATTTTCTATTGTAGAGTTTTTATACCTACACTCAAGTGGACCTTTTTGTTTTCTGACTCTCACAGATTGTTCTTCTGTCTACCCCAGCAGTTTATATTCCTGTCTCTACGATAGAGCTCACTGCTTTTCGTTTTGCTTAGTTGTCTAAACTTGAATTTCCCACGAGGTTTAATGTCACAGAATGGAAGGAGAAAGATAGAAGAGCAATATAGGAGTAAGTTGAGGGTGGGGGAGATAGGAAAAGACTGAAGAGGAGTTGAGGAGACAGGATAGACAGTGTGAGCACTGGTAGAAAACACAGCTTCTAGCAGCTTTGGATTCTGGCTGCGCTTGTGGTTCATGTCTCTACAGATAAGTTTATGATGGGGATGGTCGTTGGATCTTTGTGAAGACTGAGTTAGTCACAAGATATATACTGTATGTACTTGCTGCTGCCAGCCCCTCCTTTACAATGTCATGTCTGCAACACTGCTGACCCAGCTTTGAGTAGACTGTAATGTCATACTCTGTTCTACTTATGGTATGCCTGACTTTCATGAATAATGAATGAAAAGCCAACAGATAAAAGCACTAATCACTCATCTGTTTGTGACCTCATTTTAAACAAATGAGCTTAAAGAATCTTGGGGGAGATCGCATGGTAGATCCTACTTGAGCAGTGGAGGGGAAGTAGGTCATTCTTCACAGGTAATGTTTGAGATTTAAGATCCATCTACTCAGACTTGTAAGATACTAGGCATGCAAAAACATTGTTATTGTTTAACTCCAGATGACTGGCACTGTGCCGGGCAATGGAGATGTGAAAGGGCAGATTGCTGGAGGTGGGAGTTCAAGTCTCCTTGGGTGGTGACGTATTCTCTTGATACTAAACTGTTTAGTCTTACAGCTCACTGTAACAAAATCTCATGTTCCTTAACTTGTCTAAGTTCTCTTAGTTCATAAGATGTGGTCACAGAAGCCATACCTTCCAGAAAAGCACATGTGACCCTTCTGTGCTGGATCTTGGTGTTCCTAAGTGGAGATCCTGTTCTTTTCCAGTCATAGTCTGTATGGTGCTGGGTTCTAACTGCCTCCATTGTATGTGTGCAAGAACAGGAGATATGTATAGAACAATGCTTGGTGTATGGCAGATAGTTTAGGAATTCCATTGTATAGTGGAATGATATGAGATATGGGATGGGCATTCCAGGCAAGAGTGAGAGGACAAGCTCTTATGAATTTAATAATTTTTATACATGAAAAATATTTTTAATTCAGTGCTAAAATTTGTATAACACTCTTCATGGATTTAAAATTTGTTAACTACCTATGTTTTAGACTTTTTTTTTCTTTTAAAATTCTCTCAATATATTTATTTAGAAACATTTAAAAATTTTTGAATGAATGCTGTTGAATATATTGAAAAATTGTTTTTAAATTTTGTGGGTTTTCTTACGAACTATTTTAAATTATGACAGTTTAAAAGTAATTGGAATTAGATAGCAATCTATCTAGTGTATATTGGGAATTTCCTTCTTGTTCACAGCTTAGAAAAAACACATGCTGACAGCTGTGACTTTCTTTTCTCTAGTCTCTCCAGAGGCAGTTGGATTTTTGTCAGCGGTTGGGGTGTTTATTGTCTTGATGCTGCTCCTTTTTCTCTATATTAATAAGAAGTTCTGTTTTGAAAATGTTGGAGGGTTTCCAGATCTTGGTTCAGGATACAACACACAGAAGAATTCACAAGATAAAATGTGTAAGTATTACATCGCCACTTCTTTATCTGTACTATTCCTTGTTTTAATAGGTTCTGCGAAAAGATTGACTTTGGTACATGATAAACATAACATTTGAACCTCTACTTTGTAAGAATGAAATCTGTTAAGTAATTATGTTTAGGTCTCCTGTTGCCTACAGATTGTTAGGCTACTACAGAAAGGTGGTTGTCTATTATTGAAAAATAATGTTTTTACTTTTCATTTATAAGGCATGGTTTTGAGCTTATGCTATGAGTAGATGGTGCTTTCAGAAGAAAAGAAAAAGCCTGGTCCATTGTGCACATGGCTATCAGGAGAACTTTCAAAGTGTCCTCATCAGGCTTTTGATGCCATTGACCCTTTCTTGTCCTACCTGTCTTTTCATTCCCAGCTGAGGAATGATGTTGTTGCTGGGAAGAGGTATTTTTCCACACCATGCTCTGTCCCAGAGCCACATAGGGATTGTGCTCTAGTGTTACTAGATCCTAGGAAACTTGAGGACTCTAATACTGTATTTTCCCATTTTAGAGAAGCTTTTAAAATGTCATTATGAGAGCTTTTTATTTGTTCTTTCAAATATTGGCTGATATTAATGGAGGAAATTGAGAATGATAAAACCAAGGTGTTAATTTTGGAGAGATTTCAAGAATGAGAGCAGAGGAGTCAGGCTTTTCTATGCACAGATGCCAGAGAATGCTTTTTTCTTCTGATAGCCTAGATTACATTTTGATTTCTGTGTTAGAAGATGTGGTACCTTATATGGTTCTGACTTGGTTTTGTGTTTCTCATATTCCACTCCAGCCCTGTATGTCACTCATTTGTGTGAATGAACTGCTTAAAAATCTNTGTGTGTGTCTGTCTGTCTGTCTCTGTCTGATTGTCTCTCATCTGCCTGTCTCTCCCTCATGCTCTCCTTTGCTCACTCCTTCCTCTGTCCTTTCCTCCCTCCCTCTCCACCAAGCCCCCATCAGCTTTCTGTAATTTTCTGGTTCAGCTTCCCTGGATTTTCTTTTATGTCTTCAAATTCCAAAGAGCTTTTGTTGGTGTGAGTTACATCTATTAATATATACAATATGTATTAGATAGTAAACTGAGAAAATTAAATTATTTTTTACCAACTTACTTTTCTTTTTGAGTGGAAAGGTTTTTGCTGAGGATTGAACTCAGCCCTTTACATATGTTATGCATGTATTCTGTTGGTGAGCTACATTTTCAGCCTCTATGAATTAAAAAAAAAGTACTAGCAATAAGATTATTGTTTGTGAATATAAGTAACATTTTAAAGTTTTTTAAAAGAAATTTTCAAGCCAAAAGAAAAATTTGTAGAGAAGAGTGACATGGCCATATACACTTCGTATANGTCTGTTAGGACTGGCACAATAGGAATCAACTTGATTCTGGTGTCTGCTTCCCTGTTAGGTCTGTCTCTCACCTCTGGGAAGCCCCAGTTTGTACTTGCAAGCAAGGGAGAGTGAAAATGTTAAACAACCCCTCACTGTCACTGTACAAGTAGTGTGACCTTGAGATCTCAGAGATATCCTATTATTTTTCTTTGACTTGTTAAAGTAAAAATGGCATTCCTCTTATAAAGCTACCTTACATCAAATAAGATTAAGTATGTCCATTCCGGTGTCTTGGAAATGCCATTCAGCAGATGCTTTCACTGTTTAGATATTGTCTTCCAAATACAGTCCTTAATTTGAAATATTGATAGTCTGTTAACAGGGTTATTCCCTTATACTGACTCCTAGTAAATAAACTAAAGTACATAATAAAAATCCTTTTTATACTTCTTCTTTCAGGTGTAGACTAAATACCCAATAGTATTTGAGGGAAAAATAATGTCTTGCTGCTGTTTTGATAGCTATGGAGTGGGAAAAGATGTCATTACACTTAAACCAAGTGATTTGATTTTTATTTTTTCCGGAGGAGTCTTTACTTCAACGTATTTCTTCCAATGCATATTGCATTTACAGAAAGATTAAAAGACACAGTGTGAAATACTTCTATCATGCTAATGATAGCAACATTTACATAAATGTTAAATTCACATTCCAAAGTAGTTGATATTTTAAGAAGAGAAAATTCCATTATTGCACCTTTTAGGAACAAGGAACTGGAAAATGGCATTTTTCAAAAGTTTTCAGCAGAATCTACCTTCAGTGTCCTCCCTGGTAGACACAATCAGTAGTGCTGTAGAAGATTTGAGCACTGCAGTTGGGGAAGTCAGCTATGCGTTAACTGACTCAGTTGCTGGGCAGGTAGCAAGTATGATGCATGGCTTGTGCCCAGAGGAGGAAAGGTGCACAGCAGAAGAGGCTACAGGGTGTTCTAGAGCCAAGAGTGCAGTTTTGTGGGATACCTCCAAAAACATTGCTTGTCAGAACACACGGTCTGATATAGAGCACAAAGCAAAGCAAATAACCTGTTGTGACACTTCAGCTCCACAAAAGCAGGAACAAGAAACAAATGCACAGGGATTTTATATTCATAATGGGCAGTGGACACCCTCAGAATATAGAGAAACTGGAGATGCTGGTGGTTCTGCTTTGCAAGGCTTCGTGAATGATGGGATATCAGCTGTCAGGCAGAAAATGGGGGCTGCATCCACGTGTCATGAGCTGGAACATCCTGACAAATGTGAGACAGCTGGAGTAGGAAGCCCCAGGAATAATGAGAATGGTTTAAAGGAGGTAAGTTATCTGGAAGTCAAAGGACGTCTGAGCACCAGTGGACAAAATGTTGTGTCTGAGCGGAAGTATATGGCTACAGGTGACTCTGAAGCCAGTCTGCAGCATGTGCCTGTGGGAAGAGAGCAAAAGCAATCGGGGAACTTCAGTAAAAATCAACATCTTACTGAAGTCGAGCATACTGATCACTTAAAAAAAGCTAAAAAACATAATAAACATGACGGATTCACAGGGAATGAATGTTCAGGAAACGAATGTTCTCCAGAAGATAACACGAGAAACCACAGACACAGGGCACAGAAATCCATCGTGAAGGAATACACACATTCAGCTCCATCAACAAATTGTAAAATTAAGTTTCCTGGGAAAATCAAAGAAAAAATAAATCCAACAAAATACTACAAAGTGAAAGGAGACATAAAAGCAAAGAAAAATGAAGCTAATTCTGCTAAGAGAGAAACAGCCAAGAGTAAAGTTGGCAAATATTCTAAGATATTACCAGAAAAAGGTGAGGTCTCCTAATGTTGGTTTGAATGATTAAATTTTCTCTTNATTTTTTTTAAACTAGAAAAACATTTAAATTTCTCAACTTTCCTTTCCATGTCTATATATCTAATTTAATTTTTTCTTTGATCTTACTTAGATATTTTTAGAGACATTCAGATTTTTTTAGTCATTTTTCAATAATTCGTGTTATTTTATACCACCAGATATTGCCTGTGATCCCTAAACTATCTGAGCATTTTCCAGCATTCCTGATAATTCTTTTTTGTGTTCTTGTGAGCAGAGTTTCACTGTGCAGCTCCAGTTGACCTGAAACTCACTATATAACCCAGGCTGGCCTTGAGCCTGAGGTACTCCTACCTGAGCCTCCACTTACTGAGATTACAGGTGTGAACCACCACACCCATTTCCTAATTTTAATTACAATTTAATACTAGCAAATTTATGCAGACTTTAATTAGAACTTATTTGGTGTGATACTCATATATTTAAAATTTTGTTTTACTTTTATAACTAAGTCTTGAGTTGTTTATATATCCCAATGAGGATCTATGTAAAATATTTTATATGTTTCCTAAAACCAGTAGCTCCTGTATTGTTAAATAACATGCTTCTGGATATGTCTTTATTCATTTAGCTTTTCCTTATAACTTTCATGAGAATGCTCTAGTTCATAATGATTGTCCATGAGCAATATATTATTACTCATGAGTTCTTTATATAGAATTAAGATTCTGAGTAAGTATTTACAATGTTCAGCTACAATATTTGTGACAGTTTTCAAAACATCTTTGAGGTGCATACTTCTGATAATTGCTTCTAGTGCTCCTTCATCACTTCTTTATTGCTGATCTGATCAGAAGCCCTCCCTCCCCAAATACTGGCTTTTGTTTATAAAATGTACACTTGTAGTTTTTCTATAAATTTAGATTCTCATAAGATATCAAAACCTGAGTAGCCAGGGAAATAATGGAAAACTTTTCAATTCTATGTGACTCATCTGTAAGGGGTCTGCTGTATATTGAACAGTAGGTTTTTAATGGCATAGAAGAAACTGATCCTAGACTGATGGGCTAGTTAAAAAGAAATACAGCTTGTGAAGATGTGTTCATTGTAGAGTCCATTCTCATAGCAGCTGTGATTCATTAGGCTTTGGTGGCCTTGTTTAGTTCTGGCAGCCTCATCACTTAGGAAGAAATAAAGTAACAGACTATTTAGAAAATAACAATAGGATGGCTCCCAGGAATAAATACAGTTACAGTAGCATTACAAAATTTTCTGTTTGTTTTGCTTTGTTTTTATTGAGAAGCACTCTAGCATCTTAAGAAACCAAAGGCTCTCAAATATCCCAAAGAAGAGTCAAATATTAACCTTAACTAGTCCTATGAACAGATTGCAGGTGTTTTGGCCCATAAGTTAACTTGTTGTATTCCTAGAACTAGTGCATTTGTGCTTGTGTTTGTGTGTATATATGCATATATGTTTTGAATAAATTTACCATATGTAAGTTTATTAAAATTCTCAAAGGGAAGATTCAGGCATAAGAAAGAAGAGTTTCTCTGGTTTTCATGTAAGGCATTCTGGAATAGAGGATGTTTGACTGCAGAGGATCTGCATGAGGGTACATCCATGAGGGGCTCACAGCATTCCTCTGCCTTTAGGCCTCACTCTGATATTTCATAAGACATCATGCTCTGAGCTGGTGTTAGAAGGGTTTGGTCTAGTTATCATAGCACTGTCTAGTCAGATTCTTGATGATGGTGAAGTTGGAATGTCTGCATTGTTCCAGATTAACCACCAGCTACATATAGCTCTACACACTGTAAGTGTGGCTGGCGGATTGAAGAGGTTTGATGATACCTGTTCAGACATCATGAGTAATGAACTCTTAACTACTCTACTGTTTGTTAGAGAATATAAACATTATACTTCTTAAAATTTACATATGATTAAGTAAAATTGTCCTAGTAATTTAACTTTTCACTGGTAGTGTTATGTTTGATGTGTATCCTTCTCTCTATATATACATATATATATGTGTGTATGTATGTATATATATACATATAAAATAATGTGTATAGACTGCATGTTGAAGTATGTATAATATCTACTAAATAAAAATATAACTGCATCTTCTATTCTTTCCTTGTGAACCATAAGCTTACNCACTCATGTTAAGGGCTGCATAATCCTAGTGTGTATGTGGAATGGGTGTGTCATCACTTGCCTAACCAAGGCTCATTGATAGGCATGTTGGTTATATATTTTGTTTTCTTTTGCTATCAACATACTTCACAAGCATATACCTATGTTCACTTAATTAGAAATGGACTTTTCAAGTTCCTAGAAATGGAATTTTCAAAGACCACAGAGTTTGATGTTGGATTTGTTTTGTGAGTTTGCTCTGTATAAAACTTGTACCAGTTGCAATCCTAGTGTGTCTGTATCTGCCTGCTCTGCTTCCTGTTAGCATGGAGCATTGCTAGTTCTGAAAATATAGGCCAAATGAAAACCAGAAATTTGTCTTATGACATTAATTGTCTTACTCACTGACAGCACTTATAATTTCCTTTGTATAGAACAGATCCTTTACAAAATTGTACAGCATGGCAACTATAATTTTCTTTGTACCTAAAAAGGTTACAAACCCCTGTGACTAAGATTATTTACATAATTAGAATATACACTGTGATATTTCCTATAAACATAAAAACATAACAGTGATATTCTTACATGAAAAATACATTTTCTAAAGCTGAAATTTTATGTCATTACATGCATACATACATGCATACATATACATACACATGAATGTTACAATATACTTTAAATTCAGTTTAAGGGATTATCAAGCATTTCAGTAATTTTAAGGATTGCTCTAATTAGTTTCACTCTGTGTGTATGCCTGCACAAATACACATTTGCATTTGTGCTTGTGTTTGTGTGTATATATGCGTATATGTTTTAAATAAATTTACCATATGTAAGTTTATTAAAATTATAATTTCCTCTCACTGTTATCCAAATAGATAATTCCTACATGGACAGAGATGAGCCTGGTTCATCCTCTGAAAGTGAAGATGAAGCACTGGGTAAATATCATGAGGCCTTATCCAGAACACACAATTCCAGGTGGCCATTGGTGGATTCTAGACAAAAGAACTATGCCTGGGAAACAAGGCAAAAATACAGCCCTTTGTCTGCAGAGTATGATGGGTACAGCAGTGAAGCATCCATAGAGGACGGTAAGAAAGTTAGTTTTTTAAAAAAAATGAAACACTATTATGTTAGATGATTTGTGCATAAAATTCTAGGCGTCTATGGTTGCACACTGAGAGACACAGTGTAAGGTTCTGTTTCTGAGTGTAATCCAAATAGAAAATTTGGGCTGACCATGAAAACCAGCTCCAAAACACACAAAAGCAAAATGCCAAATGATTGCCGGGATTGGTAGCTGGAGTTCTTACTCATGGTGCACAATGCTGACATGAATGAGATGCGGGTGAGAATGTGCTGTTCCTCAGATGTGGACAGTTCTCATACACCTGTTACAGAAACAAATAGGATCTGAGTGTGACTATTGCTGTGACTCTGAGCTAGTCTCCAACATCAACCCAGTGCCTTAGATGACACACGGAGAATGGTGTGGTGGTCTGTCTGTGCAATATACTTTCTGAGAATGGGTACAGTATTATACTGTGTTTTAAAGCAATTCAAGGGATTTTTCAANGGTTTCCATAATTTTAATATTTTATTATTAATTGGTTTTGCTTCATTTGCTGATGTGGACTTCAGAACAAAATCTGGGCAGAAGATATAAGTCCATTCATATCTTTCCATAACAGAAAAGCAAAAGGTTTTACCATTAGTTAAAACATATTTATTTTTACATTTAAACACATTGTTTATTTGCTTGATAGAATAATGGCTTCTCATAATAACTACTGTCTTTATAGCCAGAAGAGAACAATCTAATAGACATCAGTTTCATTATCAATAAACATCCAACTATCTTTGATTTTGTAGTTGGGATTTGTCATTTAGGGCCTTTTTCTATTGATGATTTAAGTATTATCCTGATTTGTAAGTAGTCAAAGGAGCAAAATGATAATATACTTGTGTTTGGCTTCATGCTAACTAAAGCTCTGTCTGTCAATTTTTATTTCTGTTAGTATACAGGTGTAACAATGAATGAACCAAATACTGCATTTTTACAATATAGAAGGCTCATTATAGGTATAAAGAAAGAAATATTAGACATGGACTCCACTTGAAAACAATGCCTTTGTAGTAGTACACACAAGATGTGTGCCTACAGAGGTAACTAAATAATGCAAACCAGTAAAGCCAGCCTGCAATTTATATGCACCTCTGGCACTTGAACAATAGAGCCAAAGAAAAATGGTTATGCATCTGATCTGGCTGACATTCTCCCCATATCTTGTCATCTATTAGCCATGAAAACCTGAGGAGTATACTTCATTGTGTCTAAAATGTGGAGAGTATCAACCTGGTTGAGTTGTCATGAATATCAGTTGATAGACAGTACATGGCCAGTCAGCATTGCTGATGGTGAGATGTAATGAAAATCACGATGGTTATGGGCATGAGTAGCCTTGAACAAGCATGAATTTGAGTCTGTGATCCTGGATACTTCCATTCTTCTGATAGAACTTAGGATCTTTTTCTTTATCTTCTTTTCCCGTCCTATACTTAATTGCCCTCTATGGTCCTTTTATTCTAGAATGCCCAGTAGCCTCCTCCTAATAAGGAGGAAGGCTTTGGTTGCTCTTATACTTGCCATCACCTTAACAACAGCTACAAGTTTGGAGACAGGGTGGTGATAGGGCAGACTTTGAGGTTATACACAAACTATAAGGTACATAATGGATGAAATATTTCAAGAACAAAGAGAAGGCTCTTTGTCTCAAACACTGGAGTGTGTGTAGTATATAAGGGAATTGAAGGCACCAATGGGAAGGGAGATGAGGACTGAACCTGCCCAATTTGGTAACCAGAAAGAACTCACTGAAGGCTTTGCTTTGAGAAGGCATGTGTAGAAAGATTAACAGCAGGAAGACTACAGGAAAAATCAGTGAATAGAGACTTGAGACTTAAGAGCTGTCTGCAGAAAATGGGGAAAACCTGAATCACTGTAGTGGCAATAGGAATTTGGAGGACAGGAATGTAGAAGTGGGATATTTCTGGATTCAGACCACAATGTATTTTGAACATCAGGAAAAGAGAAGAAAACATCAAAAAATACTGTGGTTTTTATCATGTATGAGAGAGAATAGTGGGGTCATGGCTGTGAATGTGGAATCCAGGAAGGGATCTACTTTTTGTTGGAAGTAGGGTGTAGGGATAGCGATGTCTGGTGTTTATACCTGTAACAATGCAGGATGTTAGAGCAACTGAAAATGGTTTTTGAACTTGCAGTTGTGAGTAGACTTAGATCAAGAGGTTTTCAGAATACATATGCTTAGAAATTATGAGAGTAAATTAAACGGATAGAGATTGTATGGAGAGAAAATGTCATATAAAGAGGCAGAGAAGACGGTAGAAGAGACCAAGAAGGTCTATAGAAAGTACATAGTCATCCATTTAAGAATTTAAGGAGAGGGAAGCAATCAGCATGGTGAGAATTCAAACAAACCCTTTTTTTCTAATAGAAGCTGCACTTTCAGTCGAAGTACTAATAGGGTAGCATAGTAAATCAGAATGTGTGTTGGTAAGGGGAGGGTGCATCTCTGCCTGCCTATCGTTACCACTGGCAGGCTTGAAAGAGAAGTTTGTAGTGTACTGTGGACCTTCTCCCTCCAGCCCGTATCTGTCTAGTTCTACTCTGTTGTATGCATTGGAAGAAAGAGCTTGCAGTAAAACACACTGCACTGCTCAAGGCACTCCTCAGGATCTGGTGGTTCCATGGGACAGCTCTGGGGATGTACTCTGGGAATGATGCAGTTCATTTTCCTAGGCACAAGGAAGGTATGAACAGTGGGCTGCTCTTGCTTGCTCTCAGCCCTGACCCTTTTATTCTGCATGTTGCCATTCCACACATTTATAAAGGCTGGCTTTCACTACTATGGGTTGAAGTAATAACCAAAAAGAATTGCAAGGAGAAAGGGAAAAATTTAACATGTACATTTTTTATGTGACATAGTATTACCTCATTAGTGTTTAACATTTACCACAATTTAGTAGTAGTATCTAAGATTATTCCAGCTTTATAGATATAACTGATTTTTAATCTAGAATCATACAGTAAGTTATTGAAAATTGATCCAGTTGGGTCTACTGCCAAATTAATCTCCTGCTCTAGGGTTATGATCCCCTTCAAGAGGGAAAAACTGTAAGACAGAAACTCTAGAAAAAAAAAAAGAAAATCCAATGGTACATTTGTTGATCAAGTATTACCATAATTAACAAGGCAATTCCATGTAATTTATCTAGCAATCAAGGAGGTTTATTTCTGGAATAACTTACAGTCAGTAAGGGTTCAGGTACAGGATCCGGGAGAGAGGAGACGCAACCCAGCAGAGAACTCTAGCTTGGTCTCCAGCCCAGCATCCGGGACCATGAGGGATCCAGAAGAAGAAGGAGGGGCAAGCACATAGGCACCTCAAGTCTTAAGGGGCTCCCTCTGAGCCACGCCCCAGGTGGAGGTCCTAGGCAGGTGTGGCAGTTACTTGTTGCCAGTCTAGGGGCAGTATTTCAAGGTCAAAGCTGGAAAAGCTACCCACTACAATCAAGTTTTTTTCTCTAGATGGGTATATTAATCTTTTATTTTTAACAAAAGAGAAGAAAATTTTCTAGGAAAAATAAACATTAAAATCATTTATCAAATTCCTTTTCTTCCCAATCTTACTTTTACTATGTTCTTAAAGCTAAAAACATTTTATAAGTAATCTGCCTTATTTTAAAAGAACCAGATTCAAATCCAGTTTTTGGATGTATGATTTATTTAGTGATATCAACCAATACTTGGAGTTCTACTGAAGCTAAATTAATACTTCCCATTTTTATATTGAATAGTAGAATTCTGTTTAAGAAGATTTATTTATACTTTTCATTCTTAGTTCACCATTGAGATTACCAAGATATACCCATATATTATAAAAAGCTTTATTATTAAGTTTACATATTATCTCGGGGGCAGATTAACTTAAAACAATGTTAAAGACAATTTCCAGCCTGAGTGTGTGTTAGGTTTATGAACAAACACAGATTTGCCATTCTTTTCCTTTATTGCTACATCAAAAGCTTCATGCAGTTAAATTTAATGTTGTTTTAAAATTAGGCACTCTAAAGCATAGTTATTTTGTTCCTCTTAAACATTTACTTGGGGGATTGGTAAGATGACTCAGTGGGTAAAGGTGCCTGCTACACTGAGTTCAACCCCTTGGACCCTCATAGTAGAGAGAACCCACTCTTGCCACTTTTCCTCTGACCACCATGGGCATACTGTGGCACATGCATATACACCCCATCACACACAATAAATAAAAATGTAATAATTTAGTAAAGTTTGAAATGTTTGAAATAATTTAAAACTTAAGTGAAATAACCTTATATTTTCTGCATGCATTTAAACAGTTGATAATGATTATTTTATTAATTTTTGCAATTGGTGAAGAAGATAAGTAAAATATATATATATATATATTTTTTTTTCCAGAAATCTTTAAAGTAGAATATGTTTAGAGGGCTGGGCATATAGCTCAGTGATAGAATGCCCTGGTTAGTACCCAGCACTGTCCCCAACAAAGTAAATGATTAAAAATAAATACATTTAGAACTTAGAATAGTGAAAGGGACATGTATTACATGTTTTCTTAGATTTCTGGTAAACATTTGACTTCAAGTTTTTGCTCATGAATATTTTTCTTCTGAAGAATACTTTATTGTATCTATATATTTAAATATATGACCAATTT
>LZPO01008090.1:190140-204688 GCA_001675575.1 Neotoma lepida | reverse complement strand
AATTCACTCACCCTCCACCCAAGGTTCTTTTTACTCAGCCTTCCTTGTAGACGTAATGCAGACACCTGCTTAGGAAGGGTAACAAAAGGACCAACAGTGTGTAACAATTTTACACACACTAATGTGCAGGAAATAGAATGGGTTCCCGAGGAAAGATTTGGAACAAGTACAGTGGAGATCAGAAGAGGGACAATGGAAAAGTACATTCAAGCCTCCAGTGCTGCAGAGATGGGAGGGGCCAGAAAGGGAGCTGCAGATGGTCCTCGGCCGCTGGTCTCAGTACATGGTCCCTGGGTCAGTAGCGTCAGCCTAGCAGGACAGCCTGGGTAAAAGGAACATTCAAGAAACCAAGTTCTTGGGCTGTATTGAAGAGTTTGTGAGTCAGAGAGGCTGAGATGAGANCTATCTTCTGGTCCATGTTCTAAGAGGGGATATTGGCCCATTACCCTAAACAGCAAAGGAGTCATGAGGTAGCACCAGGTGGGAAGAAGATGAAAGTCTGACAGAATGAACAGGGAAGTGGAGAACAAAGCACATTAGGACTTGTACCCTGAACACTAACCCGCAGGTGAACAATGGTCTGGGTGTCCCATGGAGGAAATGTACTGGTTCCAGCAGCAGCAGCAGCAGCAGGGATATGTCGTGTGATGGCCATTGTCAGACATTAGGGCAGAAAAATCATAGGCTTGGAGACAAGAGCCATGTGTTAGCCCTGTATCACTAGATCTCTGTTTCTGACTTCTCATCTGTGAAAATAAAGTGAGAATAATTAGATCTCCTTGAGACTATCTGTAAGTTAGAGTTGGCCCTGCATATCCACTGACTGCACCCCTGCTTCCATCCATGATAGGTGAAAAAAATATCTGAAGAAGAAATGCTGTCTATATTGACCATGCGCAGACTTTTGAAAGTCATCATTCCCTAAACTGTACATGTCAACAAGGACTGAGGTAACATTTGCAATGTGTTTGTAATTGTGAGTAACCTAGAAAGTGTGAGTAGGTGCTGTGCAGACACCAGGCCATTTTGTATGAGAGCTGAGCAAATCCTGGAGACTACGCCCAGCAGATATTGAGGGACAACTGTGTAAGACAATGCAGGGGAGTCACCAGAGCAGTCTGGCACAGAATGAGTGCTCAGTAAATGTCAGCTCGGAGCGCCGTTTACACAGCATGTGTTCCAGTTGCACACACACATAAAAGACTTGGGGGAGTGCAGAGCAGAAACAATGAGCCAACCAGAATATAACGAGACAAGTATGTACATAATGTTATGTTAATGGAGCAGAAGAGAGTCCCAAACACCCCAAATGAATCCAAACAAACAATGCAACAAAAAATAGATTGCCATCCAATCAAAGATTCATTTATTTCCTTACTCACTCAACCTACGTTGAAGAAGCTGCTAGGGGTGCACTGTGTATCTCAGGGAATACAGAGATGCCAGGAACAGTTTAGTGAGACTCGTAGGTACAAAAATGATAAGCAATGACACCAAGTAGAAATGTAGTGACAGCGTAGGCCCAGGATTGATGGGGACACAAGGAAGGGTCAGTCCAGAGGCTTGACTTCCTGAAGCATGTTCCAGGCTGAGAAGGTGAAGCATGTTGAAGAGTTAATCTCAGGCAGGAAGCATCAGATGGCACTGTGGACACATGGCGTGGGGAACTGCTGAAGCAAAAATGAAACACCCAGGACGGAGTTCATGTGTACACTGTGGCCAGGCAGTGACAGAGGAGATGGTTCTGCAGATGCGTCATGGTAGCTCTTCCAGGCTCCATGTGTCAGCCGAGACTCTGTTCTTCAGCTCATAGAGAGGAGTTGGGAGGTTAAAGCGGACAAGTGAGGTATTTATGCTTTAGCACTTTATCTGGAGCCATGTGGAGGTTAGATCTCAGAAGGTCGTGACTCAGAGGGGAGAAAAGGGGTAGAAAGTGTAGCTCAGATCTCCCCACTTATCCCGAGGCCTCACCTCTTCCTGACGTATACAGGAACTGACATTTGATCAGACACTTGAAGGATGCAGACAGATCAGTCTTGAGACTATCCCAGCAAGGAACAGTCAGCCAGGCCCAGGGGCTGACAGACATGAATATTCAGGACAGAGATATGTTTAAGAACACAGGAACCCAGCATGGTNTACCAGAGAAGGGGGAAAGAGAAGAGGCAGGCAGTACCAGGGCCTGGTACAAGGGTCAGTGGAGAGTTTAGATTTTCTTCTGAGAACAAGCCCTCAAAGGCTTCAAGACATGGAAGCAGGAGACTACTGTCAGTCTCCAAAGGTCATTCTAGCTGCTCTGTACTTGGTGGAGATGTGAGGGCCCAATATAGGGGCATGTCACAGTAGCATAGGTCTGGGTAGCTATGACTAGATCCGGGATCATGTAATCTTAAATATAGGAAGGGCTAGGAACTGTAAGCCATCGCTTAAAGCCATATTCAATTCGGCACCTCCCCAAGGNAAACAGCAGCAGCTCCCTCTTCCAGATAAATAAACAAGAGGGGGATACTGGGATTGAAAGAGTCAAACATGAGAGTGGGTGGAGGAGAGGGGACCGAGGGGGTAAAAGAAGGCTCAATCGGAAGGAAGATTGCTTAAAAAGATATGTGGAAACCTTTGATCATTTGAAGCAAGTAAAAAAAGACAGAGAAGGCAGTAGAACACAAGTGCCATGAAAGAGNAGGAGGAAATAGTCCTGGCTAACAGTTTAAGTGGGGATGGGAGAGCAGGGGTTGCAGCTGGGTTAACCAAAACTAAGGATGCCCAAAGAAGTCTTATGGAAATGCACTAGCTAGTAAGCTAAGAAATATTAGATTTTAAAAAAGATTTGAGTAGAAGTCCTGTCCATGGTGAACAGTGTCATTCCCAAAAGACACCGGTTACTAAATGAAAATCTTAGTGTAAAATGTGAGAAACCTCTCTATGAGATTTTGGTTGTGGAGGCCTCAGAGGTCCCCAGAATAATAGGGGATATTGGAATTGCCCACCATAACTACATGATGATACCATGTTGTCTTAAGACACCACTCACTTTGCATGTCAAGGANAAAGAAATCNACCTCACCTAGCCAGGAACTTCTCTCTCTGATGGCTAGCTTATATAGTGCCAATTTAAAAATATATATGTATATTGTATAAACTTAAGACATTTTCAAGGACTAAAACATATTATTCAAGAAAAGGAACAGGAATGTAGAGTTCAAGAAAATTACCCCTGCTCATACACCTCTCACACTCAACCTCCCTATAAATTGCAGCTATCCAGTCTCTTTTCCCTTGAAGTGTGTGTTCATTTGCTAAGAGGGCTTGGCTGGGGATGGCGAAGGCAGTAGGGCTGGATGTGTACAGCGAAGGAGAAAAGAATTATTAACATTTTCTTATTGACCACCCGTGGCTGATGGCATGATCTGCTTTCTACACATATATTTTCTGTGCTCTTTCTTTTCTGACTTCGGCTTTATTGTTTATCACCTGAGTCTTTGAAATCCCTAACTCGAAGAGAAAAGAGCTTCTCCCCGCAGGCTGTCCGTGGCGGAGCCTGAAGCAGCACACAACACACAGGAAAGTTTTGTCACCTGTCTCGTTTTAAGATGTGTGTAATGTTGCGTTCTGCTTCACAATGCAGCCATGATTATTTTAATGTCTGAAACAATGTTTTTAAATTATGGTTAAGTACCCTAACCCAGAGCAGTTTCTCTTTCCTGTCTCACATATCCAAACATATGGACCTCTTGCCTTGTTTTTTTCCTAGTGTCAGGCACTGAGTGTATTAAGGAATTGTGGGCCCTTTTGGTGAAGACAGGTTTCATAACATTTGCAGAGGGGCAACTGAGAAGGGAGTGCTTTGCCCAAGGGCATGTGCGCAGTTAGGCTCTGCACTCAGGTCTGTTCCATTCCTTGTTGCACATCNTAGGCTATGGCAGCCTAGCTCAGAAAACATGGGTCTAGCTGATGTGAATGCAGGCAGGTGATCACTGCGTCTTTTTGGTCACAGAACAAGCTCGTCTGCATTGTGACGAGGTCTAGAGGAAGAGGATGGTAGAGAGGAGACTGAAGAGATGCTAACATGATTCTGGGTCTGGCCTCTAGGGGACAATGGCTGGCAGCACTCAGGCCTGTCCAAGGGTTTGGGCGAGCTTCAGCTGTATGCTCAGTGTGGTTTGGGTGTCTGGACTTTCTGACCACAGGAGACTGCCACTGTAGTAGGACCCAGTTTGGAGCAAAGGAGTGGAGGTACATTTTCATCTTTGTTGAAGAAGCTTGATATNAAAAAAGCAAGAGGAAAGGTCAAGATTAACTGACCACAGTTCAGAAAGGAACATTAGCTCCAAGTGAGAAACAATCAAACAAAAACCCACCCTCCTGAACACTCCTCAGGAACTGCTGGAAAGAGCAAAAAGAGGCTGAAGTTNTTAGGGCTGGGAGCCTATAGGTCTATCCAAAGCCTATCCCTGCGATATCTCTATAGCAGCGATTTTCAACCTGGGGGTTGAATGACCATTTCACAGGGGTCACTTAAGACCATCGGAAAACATATTTTTTTATATAAAATAAATGCAAATGAATCAATATTTACATTCTGATTCATAATAGTAGCAAAATTATAGTTATGAAGCAGCAATGATAATAGTTTTATGGTCAAGGGTCACCACAACATGAGGAACTGTATTAAAGGGTCTCAGCGTTAGGAAGATTGGGAACCACTGCTCTATAGCCTGCAGGCCAGCATACCTGAAACCACTACTCTGCTCTTATGTCCATCCAGGCAGGGACTTGGAATGGAAAGGGACAGACATAGGACATACTTAGGAAGCCTCAGTAGCTATAGGTGTAGGTGAGAGATGCGGAGAAAGACAGCAACTGCCATTACCTACAAACACCTTTTTATACTAGANATGGAATCTACACAACCATTTCATCCAGGAGCAGTTAGAGCTAGCTCTTCCATGGTCTGACCCTTCTACAATTCTAACTTAAATTACAGCGTGAAACTGCTTATATTTCTAAGGAAGAAAAGCAATCCCAGGTTGCTTCCGAATAACAGTCCTCAAATATTAAGCATTTTTGGTTGGTTGTTTTTAGTGGAAAGAATTATTCCAGAGTTGGGGAGATAGCTCAGTGTTGGCTCCATAAGTACCTGCATTCTGATTGCCAGCATGCACGATGAACTAGGGATGGAAACACGTATGGAGAACCCCAGCACTCGGGGAGGCAGAGACATAAGGATGCCCTAACATCTACATGCCTGCATGCACACACACACATATGAATAGGCACATATCACACACATAAAGAATTATACAAAAATCCCATAAGGCAATTGGCCACCTTGTTCCTTTCCCTCAAACGTCTGAATAATATTCACTCAGGTAAAACAAGAGCTGTAGAGAAGATTGAGGGAAGCTTTTTGCAGGACTCTCCCATTTTCTGTACTTCATCACATTCTCCTTTATCTTATTCCCTACTTTCCTCTGAGTCCAGTTGAAAATCTGACTAGAGCTATTTTCAGTCAGGNGTCAAGATTCAGGGCTCATTTGCAACCTCGGGCTTAGAAGCCCAGTCTTATTGAAAACCTGAAATGAGGCAAGAGACACGAAGCAAAGACTAGGGGCAAACTGTCAATAACCATCTTGGGAAAATGTTAATCTGAAGCTTGGAAGAATCTGTGTGGGCTAAGATCATTCTGGACAGGTTCAATATGGTAAAAGATGGTCATTGCCCAGGGCCAACTGATGGAGAGTGAAGGGGAAGAGATTACCAGTAAATTACGTAATTACAGCTATTTGCTAATTAATGTTTATTGATAGACACTATACCAGACATGGTACTAAGTATTTTGTATATATTCTAAGTGATTTAGCACCTCAAATGCGTTGCGTGGGAGAAATTCTCTGTTTTACAGAAGAAGAAAGTGAGACTCACAGAAAATGGCTGAGTTCATGATCACACAGCTAAGAAGCCTGCATGGAGGCTAGGGATTTAATTCAGGTACAGAGAAAGCTATAAATCTCTTCATTTTAACTGTCACATTTTACTGTCTCTTTATATCCTCTGTTGTAAACTTACCATTGTTGTCTTAAATTGATAGTTAAACCTCAGATTCCCTCCAATTTTGCATATGAACAGTTGGGGTCCTTGCCTGTTTACCGGCTCCGCTAGGAAGAGACTGGCTTTATCCTTCTCCAATATCCCCCAAGTGGAAAAAAAAAGACCCTAAATATAATAATTTGCGTTTTCATGGTGCTTTATAGTCTTCAAAACATTCAGCATATATATGTTTCCCCCCTCCATCCCTGTGAGAGAGAACAGGCTGTTATTATCCCTAATTTATAGGCAAGGAAACAGAGGCTTAAAGGAGTTGACAGTGCTTCTCAGTTAGCAAATGGAACAAAAAAACCTGACTTCCTTGTTCATTTTACTTCCAGACTAATGTCCTTTTCTGTCAGATCCTGAAAACTCCCTTCCCAAAACTCTCTCTCTTTGCTGAGAGAGTTAGGAATCAANCAGGAGTTTGATGTTGGGAAACAGAGCTCGGCTTCTAATCTGTTGTAACCACCTTATGGTCATGAGGCGATCNCTAGAACACAGCTTGCTGACTTAGGCTCTGACATGACAGCTTTGCCAAGTAAACATGAACCACTCTGCTTACCAGTGTGCCTTTACTGAAATCCAACAGAAAGTGTAAACCANGCCTTGTGGTGCCGCCCAGTAACCTCAGCTACTCCGGAGGCTAAGGCTGAGGGATCTTAAGTACAAGGGCATCATGGGCTACAAAGTGAGTTCAAAGCCTGTCTGGGCTGCAAAATNAGACTGTCTCAAAATTTTAAAAGGTTAAAAAAGAAAGGTAGGGTTGTAGCTCAGTAGTAGAACACCTGCCCATCATGCATTATGCCCTAGGTTCAGTCTCCAGTATAACATACACACACACACACACACAGAGAGAGAGAGAGAGAGAGAGAGAGAGAGAGAGAGAGAGAGAGAGAGAGCTGTTACTTAGAATAGCAAGATTCATTACTGCTCTGACTTTCTACCACACCAATGGCATGGCACTCAGGAGATCTACATTGGGAAGATGAGTTGTAACCACAGAGCCAGGGTAGCAGAAATTTCTCCACAGGGACATAGAACCATCATTATTGCCACGATTTGGTGTTAAATGGGCCTTCAAATGTCTGTGTATTTGCACTTGAATTTCTGGAACTGATTTTCTCACGAGGTAAAGTGAGTCTTGGAGACTGAGACAGTCTTTTCCACTCAGGTTGGTAGTCAGATTGCTTGAAGAGTTTCCATGGGGCAGCCCTTCTCTCACTCAGCCTTGGTTCCTGTACACTAGCAAAAATATCCACTCCTCACCTCAGAGTAGAGTTTAGAGANAAAACAGAAATAAGAGAGAAAATTAAGNAACTACAGGAATTGAGCGCAGTGCTGACTAAATGAGCACTTACTACAACCNTGCTTGGGTTTTGTGTTTGGCCCTTTACCTGTGAGCCTCACTGACAGCTTCATAAGGTAAGCACTCTTCTCTCTGAACACCAAGCAGCATTCCCAGGAATCTGTCACAGCAGACCTAGCTGCCTTGGTGAGTACCAACCCTCCCAGAGCCTTGGGTTGGGTTATTTGGATTTGGTGTCATCCCTTGTCAAGAGCTTCAGACTACAAAGCAGGCAGAGATAACCCATTAGGCCAAGAAACTTGACACAAGAAACACAGCCAGTGAGACTGACTTCTCAGATGGGCCAAATAGAGGCCCTTTGGTTTTTATGGGGTCACTGTATCACACTGAAGGTGGAAAAGGAATTGTAAGGACCCCTGGGTGGGGCCCCCAACTTTCAAAAGTTGTGTAGAAACTAGAATTTGTCATTTGCCTTCTGAAGACAACNTTTGGCAAGAGGAAGCTCTAAAATGGAATATGCCAGACTCAACAGGGAAAGACCTACTCAAAGTGTGCAGAGAAAAGAAAGAACATTGAGGAGATGGAGTGAATTTGCAGCACATTCCAGAAACCTGGCCAGGAACAAGTCACTACTGAGGATGACCACAGTTGACCACTCACACTTACTCCATCTGAGAGTCCAGGTGGCTTTGAGTGATTTTCCAGACCCTAGAAAAGAAGACCTGTGTTGCTACAGGGACCAAGGCAGCCATGAGTTTATAGAATCAAACATAGCCCCTGCCCCCAAGGTTTTCACAGGAATGTGGAAACCCGAAGAGGTGACCCCATCATGGGTCAAGCACGGTATTACCTTTCGATTTGTAGCTGAAGGCTCTGAGCTTTGTCTTTCGTAATCAAAGAAGAAAAACCCCCAAGAAATGGAATGTAGTATTCTCCAAATGGGGCACAGAGTAATAAGAGAAGCCTAGTTGGTTCGTAGGAATAGCAAATGCACTGTCTGTCACATAGTAAGAAAGAGAGCACTGTAATAGTCCAGGTTTCAGAACCGTAACACTCAGATTGAATCTCACTTTCTGTACTTACTAGCTGTGTGTCCTTGGCCAAGGCACTGGGTTAATCTGACCTTTGGGTTTTTGATCTGTAACCATGGANTAAGTTTATCTATGAGCAATGGAGAAATCCACGTTAGTTAACGCAGGTTTCTGCAAGTGTACTTTGCACAAAAAAGGTGTNTTGAAAATTCAGTCANTTGTGGAAATCGCCCCTTACTTAATTAACGGCTATNCGTACAAAGAGTAAAGTGTTGCTGGAGAAGTGGGACATATACAACTGCCAGGTGACTGTTGAGGATTTGCAAAGATCCACTGATGAGACAGGACACATGTTGAGGCACCAAGATCCTGTCATGCAAAATGTCTACAATTGATGAACCTTAAAAAACCCCTTAATTTCTTAATTTTATCCAAATTTTGTGTTGGCCACAGCAAGAGAATGTAGTCTCAAGACCCCCCAATAATTTTGATGATGAGAAAGATGAGAAATAATAATAATAATACCAATATCAATAACAACAAGGAATAAGAAAACCATTATGGAGAAGGAAGCTCACTGATGCTCTTTAATTGTAGCATTGAGTTAAGGTGAGTTTGGGGTAGTGGCCACTATGCTGGCATAGTCTGAAGTGACTTCTCTGTTTGACACAAAGCCATAGAAAACACACAGGGACAGTTTGAAGAACAAGCAGGGTGAGTGAGCTGCATTAAAATGGGAATGAAAAATAACCCAGAAAATGCTATTTATTGTAAAAATTGCTAGCATCCTTAGGGCTGCTTTGATCATCTCTGCCTCAAAGAAAGCGGAGCCAACAAAGTGAAGTTTCAGAAAAGGGCAGCAAAATGATCAGAGACAGAATGGGTGAAAAAAGGTCTTTATCCCTAGAAGGAAAGAAACAATTGGGGGGAAAATTCTTCGGCTTAATAGAGATCTATTGGATAATGAATGGTGAGTAGCGGCCATTCAGGTGCTGCCCTCTCGCCTGTCCCAAATCACAAGAATGAACAGGAATTTGAAAGGACTGAAAATAGATAAATGGCCATCATATGTTTAAAGCCTCAACTGGGGAAACTGGCAGCCTCAGCCTCGGGGCATTTTTGAAGCAGACAATAGAGTGGCTTTCTAAGCAGATCAAAGGCTTGGCACTTGTCCCATAGCAGCTCCTCATGCAGAGGTGTTTGCTGAAAAACAGAGGGNCCACAGCCTGCTAGAGCCTCTGGCAGAGAGCAAACCTCCCTGAGTACTGTCCACAGGGACTATCTGTTTAAATGGAAGCAGAGAAGACTGAATTAATTTCCTCTTGGGGACCAAGAAAATGCCATAGGAGAATGTGAAGGACATTGCCAGATTCTGAATGATGGGAAGTACATCATTCTACCCTCCATGCTTCCCATTGTTCCTTCTCAAGGGAGAAAAAAATTCCACNTGGCTTTAGCCTCCAAAAGGTGGTCCAGGCAAAGCTGCATCACTCTGCCATTTTAAATTTTTTTAAATTTGTTTTTGAATGTAGAATTTTTGACCCAATGCAAAGTCCAGAATGAGAGTCTACTTTGTAACTAAAGGCATGAGCAATTTGCTGGGACATCAAAGTTTGAGGTTTCACTATGGTTACCAACAAGAGGAAAGACCAGTGTTCCCCTCCCCAACAGTGCAGCTTTCTTACAGTGATGACAGTCAGCATGGTACCTCCATAAACCTCAGCATCTTCACCCAAGCACTGAGAACTAAATCCTTATTAGTATTAGAATAAATAATTCGTGTAATGGTCGCTATGATTCAGTGGTCACTAGTGAGCCACTGATATTGATATTCAACAATCATCCAGCCAAGAAACCAGAAGACAAGCTCAGGAATGAGCCATAATGTTAAGAGAATGAAGACAAAAGTCCAGCAATAAAAAGAGACAAGAACATCAGCTGAACATCTGAATGAGCTTCAGAAGGAACCAGGCAAGAAACAGTGGACACTCACAGCAGTGTTCCAGAGGACAGTAATAGTTTGACAGAAAGCCCAGCTGTGAACAGGCTTGAGAGACAGGTAAGTACAACACAAGCTAGTTAAGAAAGACAATATGAAATAATATGAGACAAAAAGTCTATAAAAAATACCATGGAGTTAGTTTTGTGTTGGCTATCTATTGCTGGGCACTGGACCTACCCTTGAGTATGGTTAATATACCCAGTGAGACTCCATTGGAGAAAACTAATTTTTCCTTTTCAAGCAGGTGCCAATTACAAATAGCTTCTTGGGTAGGTGTGGGAGCCTGTGTCCACTCCCCCCTCTCAGCACTGGGCCCCTGTCTGGCTTGAACCTGTGCAGACCCTATGTATCTTACTGGTCTTTTGCCTGTATATTATGCTTTATGATCTTGTGCTTTTATGATATGTGTGTGTGTGTTTCTTGTGTTTTTTTGTTTATTTTTTATTCTATTTTTGTTTGTCTGCTCTCTAAAGAGAGCAAAAAAGGACATGGAATTGAGCTGGTGGGAAAGTAGGAAGAACCTTGGAGGAGTTGAGGGAGGGGAAATCATGATCAGAATATATGCTACATAAGTTTTTTTCTCAGAAAAAATGAAAGGAAAAAAGAAAGGAAGACAGTACAGAGTTTGTGTACATGGATGGATATGTATTTTCCTCAGTCATTGGTCAAACACTTTGCTATTGTTTGATTTGCNTTTAATATTGTTCAGTTAAATTCTTCCAAATAAATATTAATTGCCGTTTCCACAAAAGATTACCTCATTAAAATCACCAAGAATCTCTGCCTTATTTAACAAAATTCAACCAGAGACCCCAGTGATTCCTGTTACTAAATATACTATTCTAGCAAACCAAGAAAAAAATGGGCTGGAGAGGTGGCTCAGTTGGTTAAGTGCCTGCCTTGCACTTTGGTCCCCAGAATCTACATTTAATATGGTTGGCATGGTGTTCTGTCTTTATAATCCCAGTGTTGGGGAGGGAGAGACAGGATCATTGAGACTCATTGACCAGACAGTCTGGCATTTGTACCAAGTTCCAAGGCAGTGAGAAACCTGTCCCAAGGGGAAAAGTGGATGGTATCTTAAGAACAACATTGAGATTTTCTTCTGACCTCTACAGGAATGTGCACCATGCTCACCTGCACACACACACACACACACACACACACACACACACACACACACACACACACACACACACACACAGAGAGAGAGAGAGAGAGAGAGAAAGAGAGACAGAGACAGAGACAGAGAGACAAAGACAGAGAGAGAACATCTTAGTAGGATGACAACACAGTAGACAGAGGTCCAGATTTCACAAGCCTCAGATGTCCTAAGTTAAGGATGCATCACTATAGCACAAAAGTTGTTCTAGAACTTGTTTAAAGTAGAAATCTGGGAGAAGAGACGGGTCAGGCTGAAGGGACAAGGCAGCCAGTCTCTTGTACCAGGGTGTCCACAGCCTGAGCTACAGGAGAAATACCCTAAAGCCTATGCTTTCTCCACTTGGAACTCCTTGGAGTAGACAGCTCATCAGTCCTTCTCCATAGTCTGATTGATAGCAAGGCTGCTAAACAGTGCCTGTTATTCACAGACAGGTGGGTACCCTTGTCAAAGGGCTTGNCTAAATCATCTTGATTGTCTCTAATAACAATGTTAATGACCTTCTGAATTAGCATCAGGATGTAAAACATCTTTCCTTGATATGCGTTCAATATTTTCATGAGGATTAGAAACATTCATTACAGACTTTAAGATAGTATAGGTCTCCTGTAAAATGCCTGCCATGATTCATGTTGGAATTCATCACTAGAAACCATAACATAGCCCAACTTTGTCATCTTCCAGACGGCCTGAACTGTAGTCTTGAGCTACCACAGGGGCTGCATAGAATATTTTTCTTAAGGAATATATAGATCCACAAAAGGACATCACAGATTCCTAAATATTAACAGATTTGTGTGGTTCACTAATATTCTGAATTTCATATCACATAGCCGAGTCTTGCATACAATTCCTGCATCTGACCCTGATTTGTGTGTTTTATCAGTATGCAGATATGACCCAAGAACAATCTAAGTAATCAGGAATATAGGTGAATTGAGATCTTCAAAAGATGTATAGCCTACATAGGAAGTACTGAGAAGCCAATGAAGGTAATCTCTCATGGTAAAGAATATGTTGTTCTGGCATGAAAGCCTCCTTCCTGAGGACTAATCTTCATGGTACCAGAAGGCTCCATGCAAGCTTCCAAAGGAGAGAAGCAACCAACATTCTTTACAAAACAAACAAACAAACAAACAAAAACAGGGTTTCTCTGTGTAATAGCCCTGGCTGTCCTGGAACTAGCTTTTTAGACCAGGCTGGCCTTGAGCCTGTCTCTTATACACATCTAGATGTGTATAAGAGACAGGTCTTATTAATTGAAAACACCAGGCCAGGTATTGAGGTAAATTCTGAATGATCAGAGAAACAGAACAAGCCACAGCCAACCTCCTCACCTTGCCAACTCCTCAGCTGATCTTGTTTCCTCAGACTGTAGGCTTCTGAGTCCTCTCCCGAATGAATCTCAGCTGAACTGCTGCTCAAAGCCTGAAAGCTTAAGAGGCCCTAGCTTCTGGTTTCCACACCTTATATACCTTTCTGCTTCCTGCCACTCCTTTCTGGGATTAAAGGCATGTGTCTTTCTCAAGCAAAGACATGAGATCTCAGGTACTGGAATTAAAGGTGTGTGCCACTGGAATTAAAGGCTGTCTCTTATACACATCTAGATCTACTGGCATAGGCCACTACAACTGGCCCAACATTCTTTCTATCCAGCTATGAACCACAATGACCAGCATGGCACAGGAACCTTAAGGGTACAGCAGTGGTAAGCATACCTTAACAGTAACCAACAGCTCTCCAATTGTATTAAGACCCAATCAACAAGAAAGAAATCACACCTAGTACTGGACATATAGCCAGTTACCCAGGGATAGTGAAATCATGGATCTTAGAAGAAAACCTATAGCCACTACTGTCTTAGTTACTTTTTATTGCTGTGAAGGGACAACATAACCAAGGCAACTTATAGCAGAAAGCGTTTATTTTTATTTTATTTTTTTAAGAATGAATCCATGATCATCATGGCAGGGAGCTTGGTAACAGACAGGCAGGCAAGCACGTGTGTTGGAGCAGTAGCTGAGAGCTTGCATCCTAATTCACAAGCATGAGACAGAGAGGTAGCTGGGAATGGTATAACCTTTTAAAACCTCAAATCCCACTCCCAGTGACACACCTCCTCCAAGGCCACACCTCCTAATCCTTCCCAAACACTTCCACCAACTGGAAGNATTCAAATACATGAGCCTATGGAGGCCATTCTCATTTTAAACACCACAGCTACCTTTCTAAACCAGTATAACTCCTAGCTATGTTATAAATATTTGTACTTAGACCCACAGATAAGTATCCTCACCTCTCATCAAGGAAATTTCTATTTGCAACAGATAGGGATCATTATAGAAAATCACAACCAATCAAAATTTAGAGTTTTGGAGCTCAGTCCCAACTGATACAACTACGACAAAATTCCTGCACCTAAAGCTTGGAGATCATTGTGGAAGTGGGGTTGGGGAAGATTGTAAGAGCCAGCAGAAGGGGGAGTTTGCTATGATATTGTGTCTCNGAGAAATATCAGAAGCTACACCCATGGAAGTCTCACCAACATGGCTACACCAATAGACNTGATCTGACACCAATAGACATGCCAAAGTGGGCTGGAGAAAGCNTCCAAGGCCTTAACCTTAGACAAAGAATTCCAGGCAGCTAAGGGATGCTGANAGCAAGAGAAATAGTCTTCCCCAGGGAGGAACACATCAACTGGTTATCCAATACCAAATGGTCAGCTCTGAAAACATACACATACAAGTAGCATTATATAGACTGAGCAGGTTGTGTTTATGTATTCGGATGTAGCAACAATTAAAGAAAAAAGAGGTTATGAGTTTTAAAGAAAGAAAGAGGTGAATGGGAGGGCTTGGAAAGGGAGCGGGAAAGGATGAATTTATTTTATAAACTCAAAGAAAATATTTTTAAAAAAGAATGTGTTGTTACTATGCCTTGTGACCCTGGGATAATGA
>LZPO01008090.1:167780-180642 GCA_001675575.1 Neotoma lepida | reverse complement strand
CCACCATGGGCTGGGCCCTCCCTCATTGATCACTAATTGAGAAAATGCCTTACAGCTGGATCTCATGGAGGCATTTCCTCAACTGAGGCTCCTTCCTTTCTGATGACTCTAGCTTGTGTCAAGTGGACACACAAAACCGGTCAGTACAATACTCTTTCTGATTCTCATTTGTTGCATTATAAAAGAAACTTGGGCTAGCTCCACATGTCTCAAACCATGTCCCATGGGCACCAGTCTTGTGAGATGCTCTCTATACCAGTAAGAATTTAGATAAACTGGAGAGATCTCAAATAATGTGCCCTCTCCACCTTGTATAGATTTGTACTACATCAGGATTTTCAAGTTGCAGGTCAGAAACAATTAATAGGCCATAAAATTAGTTATGTCTCGATAAATATGTTTAAATAAATTAGAGTAAGAGGTACCAGAGGTCCTTATATATAACTCTAATATTGTTATTATATATGTTATATATAATAACTATAATATTATTTAATGGAACTCTTGAGTTATACATAAATATGTCTTTTTATGTAGGTTTTGACCAAACATCTTTGTTTTGTAAAACACTGCTCTCTAGACTAGTGTATTAGAGGCTCTGAATTATCTCCCAGTAAATAGCCTATTCAACTCTTTTATCCTAGGCCTTTCAAATTTAATGTTACCACCAAAAAATGCGACATGTGCACACATATTCCTTGACATAAAACTTATTGCCATGTTTCAAGATATGCTTGTCTTAAGAAAACACATCCCAGAAAACAAACACTGGTTTATATGAGCTCAGAAATTCCTTTAAACATGCACACACCCTCACTCTGCAATTTAGGAAACAAACTAACATGAAGTACCAGCACTGCTACCACCTAGAAAACCTTTGCTGTTCACAGAACACTTCTGGGGAATCTAGATTCCCACCCCTTTCTTCTCCTTCCACAGGCTTCTCTTACAACACAGCAGAGGTAAATAGCANACTCACTAGCCAGGATCAAGCTAATACTTTTGCTGGGGCAGAGGTGCTCTGTTGCATATAGCTGTGAAGACAGGGCAACAAGCTGTAGGTCACCTTGGTTGTCACTGAGGCCTATCCTGGCTCTGGGATCTGTGCTGGCTTCCTGTTCAGACACTGCCTTCCAACCCCAGTTCCTAAACATCTCCAGGAGGCATGCCAGCCAAGCTCTTTGCTTTCCTTATGACACAAGCACAGAAGGCTTGGAACATAGCTCCTGGCTGCAGGCATCTCCCAATGGGGCATCGCTCATAGAGGGGGTTTCCCAATGCTCTCACAGTGAGCTCTAACAACTGACAGCCGTTGGCAAATAGAAGCCGGGGGGGTATTAGAGTCCATCACAGGGAATCTGAGTTGCAAAAAGTTTTTCCTCATGACCTGGAAGAGTCATTTCTTTCCCTGATTCCTCTCCCTGACACCCCTGGCTGGCATGCTGTGAAATCTTGGGAAGATATAGCACGCAATCATCCCAAGCAGTCCTGGGGGATTCACAGAGACTGTGACCAGCTTTCCCTGCAGTCTGTCTACTTCATGCTCTAACCCCTGCATTTCATAGCTTCTCCACAGACTGTCCTTTCTTGCACACACACAGTCAGTAAATAGAGACATGGTGTAAGTAAACAGTAAATAGAGACATACCTTGCTGTAGTGGTGTCACAGAGAATGTTGGAGTAGGATGATATGCAAATAAAGAAATCCCCAGGACACAACTTCCTGTTAANCAAATCACGCTAGCCTGGCTCCTTGGGGCCTCTTATCTGTATCTTTCTTGAGTCAGCCCCGAATAGCCTGGAGCTAGCTCTCTTCAGCTCTCTTGGCATCTGGGACACGCAGGCTATCCTGCCTAGGGGACAGCCTACCCCTTATCCTCAGGTTAAATGGCTTCTCTATTTTTAAACCATCTAAGACCCAACTCAGTGACATCATCAAGTCTTCACTTCAGAATTGCTCTGAATTAAACTCATTTCCCCCCCAGCACACATCTCATTGAAGGGGCCAGCTCATTCCCACTCCCCACCCCCTGTATCGCTTTCTTGTCAAAGCACCCTGTGCCCCTCTACACTTTAGTGCTTTCCAATTCTTTCCCTGAAAGCATTGCCCTTTTTTTCACAGTTCCATCAAACACCTCAAGTGAGGAGTATCCATTTCCAAGCTAATGTTTTCTCGNGTAAAATTCACTTATCTTTGGTCAAAAGCATCTAAGAGTTTTCAGAATGTTGGCTGACAGTCTTTTTTTTTTCTTCTAGAGCCATAATAATTTGAATGTATGGCTTGGATGGTGCATAAGAGGCATGGCCACTTTACTTTGTGCTATAACTGTAAGAGAAAAGGGACATTTGTCAGAGCAGAAGACAAATGAGAAAGGGGTGTGCTGCTTTCTTCCAGGACAAATATCTTCCAAAGAATGTGTAGTCATCAGAAATAGAACCAATAGGAATGGTGTAACAGAAAGGGGGAGGAAGGGAGAGGGAGGGGGAGAGAGAGGGAGAGAGAGAGAGAGAGAGAGAGAGAGAGAGAGAGAGAGAGAATTAGCCCACATGATTATAGAGGCTAAAAAGTCCTTAGACCTGCCATTAGTACTCTAAATCCAGAACAACAGTTTCTTTTCAAAAGCCAAAGGCTCTAGATCCAACAAAAGCTTATGCTTTGTCCGATTCCCAAACCCAGGAAAACAGAAATCAAAACAAACAAAACGAAACCCTAACCAACGCCCGGGGGGTGGTTTGGGAAGGAATTTTCTTTCCTCTTGACTTTTTATTCTATCCAGCACTTTAAATGATTGACTGAGCCCCACCCACCTTAGGGAGGCAGTTTGGTTTCCTGAGTTTACAGAGTCAAATGCCAACCTCATTAAGAACATCCTCTCAGATAATTCCCACATAATGTGTGATCAAATGGCTGGGCACCCCGTGGTCCATTTAAGTCGCCACGCAAAATTGACCATCACAATAGGGTTGCTGGGACTATTATCAAACTTCTCATTTGAAGCAAAGAGGGCAAGAATCACTGCCAACCCACTGGGCTGTACAAAATGAAAAATTATTTGACCAGGGAGTTAAAAGTGATAAGAGAAACCCTTGAGTCCAAGCAAGAACAAAGGCAGAAGCCATCCACGTACATACAGCTGATGCATTTCTAACTGGATCAGGTAGAAGTAGCAGACATACTTGGTGTGGCATGGTTTCTGTAGCCAGCACAATTCATACAGCAAGTGTGCTGCCTGAGAAGTTAAACAGTCACTTTAGCCTAGTCTAGGACATTCAAAAATCTCAGTTTAGCGGACCGGTTAAGTTAAGAAGGAAGATTGTAGTACCAGGAGGTCGCAGTGCCTCACAAATGTGAGCATGCAGTTGTTAGCAAAGCTCAGAGAAACTGAAGTCAACATGAATCAATGTTATGCGAGTATTAAGGACAACAACAATTCTTAAGACTAAGGCCAATGAACCACACTCTCTGTCCCATGCACTGCAAGATGTGCAAGTGTGAATGTATAGAAACAGCCAAAAGATAACAGGACAGTAGTAGCANTAGTTTTTGAAGGCCTGAAACATCATAAACCGGACGATGTAAATGCAGAGGAAGCCTGCAGACCACNGGTGGCTGCAAGTGCTATTGTCACATAAGATGATGACCAGTCCATAGGAACATGCTGCCAAGAAAAAGCCTGGGTAGAGCGGGATCAATACCGAGACTTTGCCTGTAGCTATCTATAGCTACAAAATCTTGCTAATCTCACGGAGGCAGCTTCACAAATGTGTGTTACAAATATTATTTTAATTGTGAATATACAGAAAACAGGTTCACTGCTCAGCAAGCTTCTGTATAATTCAAATATTCTCCTGTGTAAACCTTACTCAATTGAACATTTAGTTTCCACAGTGCTCTTTACAGAATTAGTTAATTAGTAGATGTCCTTGTTTCTTTTCTATTACGGTGATAAAATGCCAAGACCAAGGTAACTCATTGGGAAAAGGCTTACGGCTTTACAGAGGTAAGAGTCCATCAACATCACAGCAGGGAAAGCATGGCAGCAAGTATCAGCCATGGAGGTAGGAATAACTGAGAGTTATTACTTTTTTTATTCATCTGTTTATTTTACATCCTGACTTCAGTCTTCCCCACCTTCCCCCTCCTCTCATTCTCCCCTCCCAGTCTCTCTCTCCTATTCCCATCCCCCAATCCCCTCCTCCTCCATCTCTATCCAGGAAAGGGCAGGTCTCCCATGAGTGTCAATAAAACATGGCATATCAAGTTGCAGTAAGACTAAGCACCTCCCCATGTATTAAGGCTGGGCAAGGTGACGCAGTATGAGGACTAGGGTTCCAAAAGCCAATAAAAGAGTCAGAGACAGCCTCTGTTCCTGCTGTTAGGAGTCCCATAAGAGGACCAAGCTACACAACTGTAACATATATGCAGAGTGCCTCAGTCAATCCCATGCAGGCTCCCTGGTTGTTGGTTCAGTCTCTGTGAGNCCCTATGAGCTCAGGTTAGATGATTGTGCGAGGCTTCCCGTGGTGTNCTTGACCCCTCCGGCTCCCACACTCTTCTCCTTCTCCTCCACAGGATTCTCAAACTCTGCCTAATGTTTGGCTGTAGCTCTCTGCATCTGCTTCCATCAGTTGCTGGATGGCACCTCTCTGATGACAATTGGCAAGGCACCAATCTGGTTACAGGAGATGGCCAGTTCCGGCTACTTATCTGCTATTGCTAGGAGTCTAAGCTGGGGTCCTCCCTATAGACTCCTGGGAGATTCCCCTGTCCCAGGCTTCCTCCCAACCCTGAAATCCTGCCCCCAGCAGTCCCCCTCAACACTCTCACTCTCTGTGTCCCCTACCACCAACCTGATCACTCATGTTCCCATCCCCACCTGCACTCAGTCCCCTCAGGAAATCTCTTCTATTTTCCCCTTCCCAGGGAGATCTGGGTGTCCCCCCATGAGAGAGTTCTCATTTTTAACTACAAGCAGAAAACAGAAAGCAAACTCAAAATGACATGTCTTAAGCTCTCAAAAATCACCCCCAGTGTCATACTTCCTCTAGCAAAGCCACACTTGATAAATGTCCCCAAACAGCCACCAACTGGGGACCAAGTATTCAAATTCCAGGACTGTGGGGGACATCTTATTCAAACCGTCNCAGTAGGTTAGGGGGTTTTGTTGTCCAAGCTCAATTAGACTTGACCAAGTCATTCAGACAATGCTCTCTCACTATTCTTGGCTCGTTCACCAGTTATTTTTAGCTGTGTGAAAAATCACCTTGATAATGCAGCATGCATGTATTGACAGTTTTTGGCAGTTCTCCTGAGATGTGTTGGCTGATCATAGTGACCAGCTGGGCTACTGTATGCTCTACAATGACTTTCCTTACTGGGCACCTGTGACATCTGCTGGGGCAATAAAAGTGAGTTGTTCACATGTCCCTACATACCAGGGTAATGTGACCCTTGTCAGGGTGGTGGTCACAGGGTTCAGAGCAGCACAAGACAACTAGCCCAACACACAAGGAAATTTCTCAGTTTCTGCTGATGTCACACATGCTGTTTTCTTATTGGCCAATACAAATTCCACAAGTAAACCCGAGTCGGGGTGGAAAGGGATTATCTAGGGAAATCATCTCTGACATTTTTGTAAATAGTATGCTGCAAGTAGGCTTTATATAGCTGCCTCTAGACGACAACTTGATAGTGATGTTCTCAACACTCAACACATGGGAATTTTTGCAAGTAGTTTGTATGCAGCACCTGCAGTTTGCCACGTCTGATGATGTTGTTGCCCCTGCATGACATAGATGACTACTATAAATGCTTGCATATTCCACACCCNTTAGTACAGAAGCTTTTCCACCGAAAAGGGCTCTTCTTTTTANTTCAATACAATTTGATTATGTAAAAACTTACATTCCCTAGTCTTGCTTTCTGCTTCTTAAGTGTGATGCCTCAGTACTAGGCCAGGTAAGAAAACAAAACCTTAATATGCGAAATTACAAACTTATGGAATAGATAAATTAAGGACTAAGAGGTGATTCATCTCATCATGGTATAATCCTTTGCTCTTTCATCAAGATTCTTTAAATAGCCAGTTCCCCTATGGTTTCCAAAATAAAACATCATCAAACTAATGCATGAGCCTTCTCAAGACTACCCAACTGCATAGAATAATGTGTGCATGTATCAAATATGCTCCCCCAGCTTCCACTTGACCTGAGGGTCAGCATGGTGTATCCTACTTGAAGAGTATTGCTTATCAAAGAAGCATCACCATGTCTACAGGATGTAGATTAAACTCACACCATTATATAATTTCAAATGTGTGACCATCTCACCACATACATTCTTGTGAAAGCACAATTACATCCTTTCCAAAAAGGAGAACACTAGTTTGAGTATCAGCCTTCACTTGGCTAGGGATGTGGAGGAGAGGTGATGTCAATAAAACTGATGGGGCAGAAATGGGGTGCCCTGCTCATGTTTCCAGGAGCACTATGCTAAGGATCTAGCTCCCACTGAGACTGAGAATCTACTTATTTCTTTTCTGCTCTGTTCCCAACTTTGGCACAGTTAATTTTCCCCATTTGATTGACAGACATCTCCACTCCCNGCTGTGTNTTCAAGCATGGCAATGCGGGGGGCCCAGAATCCATCNTGTAGNAGAATCGCAGGCCCGTGTCCCGCATATCACAGCCCACTTTCACCGTGCTGCCCCCGTTCCATTCCACCAGAGCGCTGTGAGCCAGCGAGTTAAGTAACACCCTAAAGCAGGGCTCCTATTTAAAACTGCGATAGATGACAGCCNGTATGAGAAACAGGCTTCACTCTGTCAAATGAACATCTCTAAAGCATCTGCACTTTCCAGGCCACTGTTTTCTTTCTCCTAGCCCACCAAGGTTGCACTCAGTTCTTCAGGCTGTTCTGCAGGATGGAAGCTGCTGTGTCTCAGCAGGAGGCTGTCAAATTGTCTTACTTTTCCTGCCTAATTCATATGAGGATATCCATATTTATATTGATCTATGCACATGAATGGCAATCACACGTGAGGCCTCAACTTGGCAGAGATGATCCAAAGCATATTTGCTCTTATTGCAAATTCCAACACACCCATAACATACTTCTATTTAACCTGGTCACTGATGTGACTTATTCACTCTCCATAAACAGAAATTATACGAATGGTGTGTGTGTGTGTGTGTATGTGTGCCTATGCACATTACTGATGTGTGTGCATGCACGATTGTGTCTTATCTTACCTATAGTAACTATTTAGAAATGTTATCTACTCTTTCTTGTACCATTTTTTGAGTATAAATCACCTATTAGTTTTGCTACTATTGTGAACATACCAGCTTAGAGCCTGGTCTNGCCTACATTCAGATGCTACCTTAATAATGACCAGGATGAAGAAAGAACACAGGCTGCTGCGCTGTGCCTGGCAACATTTTTGTTGGTTCATTCCATTCTTCTGTCTTCNCCAGTGACCTCTGAGATGGAATTTGCATGTATTGGTCTTTGCAGTTGTTCATAGAATTATCTGCTGATAGCCACCGTCCCAGGATGTTTTCTGTGAGCCAGGAACAAANACTCTGCATCCTCTTTGTCCCATGTTCAGTCTACTCCAATCCTGCTTGTCCTCTTTTATACATCAGGGAACTATAAAGACACAAGCCTTCCAGCTCTTTCAGCAACACAGTGAGGTGCCAGGTCATCAAAAGCTGCCTTCAGGCTTCATGCTGTTGGCACACTGTTCACCCTGGATCACCCCACAGCTGGGATGCTGCAAGGATGAACGTCACTAAACTTTTGTTAGTGGTGGTACTATACACTGTTCTTAGCGAATTTGTCCTCGAGGAAGGAAATTCTAAGTCTCCCGCATGGTCCTCATATTGAAGTTGTCTTTGTAGCCTCCATCCAGCTCCGATTACCTCTGGGATGATAGGAATCTGAGGGGGTCCTCACTGCTAAAATCCATACAGTGTGNGTTGTTTTGATTTATACTTCCATATCTCCCTGGAAACAATTGTAAAGAAGACTTGTTCCTTCCTCCAGTTGTGTAAAATGTACCCTTTCCACCAACATCAATTTCTTATCCAGCTGTTTTTGTAGTATAGCCTTCATGCCCCCATCCTTTTCTGAGAACCTGGCATTCACAAGCTAAGTTCTTCCTGTTCAAAGCTGCTGTTTCTGCTGCACATCAGATGATGTATTTTGTAACACCTGGGCTTGATGTTTTCATATTTGTTTACCCTCCCCCACATCCTGAGCCTATGGGAAACAACACCTCAAACTTGTCATGAAAGATCATATCTACATGAAAATGGGATCATCTGGAGTTAGGGGAAGACAGAATTAACACTCTAACACTTTACATACTGGGATCTATTCAGTCTTTTGCTGTTTTGAGGACAGGTCTCATGATAAAGCCCAGGCTGGTTTTGAACTTGATATCTACCTGCCTCTCAAATTTAAGGACTAAATTCCTATGAGAAATCCACTCATTTTCTTTCAGTACACCTTTGGCATACATTTGAGCATTTATGTGTTTGCCACCATCACCCACTACTAATGCCCATAATAATTACAATTTTTTTTTTACAATGAAGGATTTTTCAGGTCTATTTTAATAGTGTAGACTCTTGTGGATTTGGGTGTTGTCAGGAGTCTATGCTGTACATGGCATATGGAGCAGGAGCCAGCCTTACATGGCAACAACAGGATCGGCTAGGCTCATCTCTCGTGCACAACCACATGTCCTGAGCCCTGTCTGCTTACCTCGGTCTCCGAATGCTGCCTGGAAGAGCCGGCATCATTTGTGGACTGCTGAGGTGGTGGCCAAGCACCAGCAGGNTTAAAATAGCCAGATTCTGCTTTTGTCTGTACCAATACTCTGTAAAACAGACACACGAATCTCTGACAAATCAGAGTGTTGGGATCCTCGTTGGCTATGCTGACAGGAAATGGAAAGTAGATGTCAAAATGAGCTCAGGGGTCCAGCTGCTGCTGTATTAACTCAACCATCATTCTGAGCCCTGTCTGAAACTCTGAAAAATCACATGTTCACTCTGCCCTCTTGTATAGATCAGGGCCTACTTTGGTTCCTCTCAGACCCTGTTTTCTAACTTAATAAAAAGAAAAAAATAACCACCCAAAAGATTACAAATCTATCCTAGGAGATGAAATAACTGAAAGACATATAGAAAAATAATAATTCTCTAAATGCTCAGTTTCTCAGAACTGAAAGTCTAGACCACATCCATGTACTTCCACTGCTTTCTTCTCAGAACAAGGCGAGAAACAAAGCACTCTTGTAAAAAACCAGGTCTTTACAGAGCATGCTAGCTGCCCAGGTAGGAGTCAGATGGGTACTTAAGCATCCTCTCTGAAGGCGTCTTTCGGGAAATCAGACAGACTTTGCCCCTGGCTCTCCTTAGGCCAGGATTAGTGTGTTTCTGCAGAGAGAAGGCAAGGATTTTAGGAAGGGGTGGGCAGAAACTTCCCCAGCCTTCTCAGGGAGCCAGGGCACACTGGACTGAAAGAGGCATCCTGAGGTGTTCCCCAGATACTCACATCCCCACAACTCAGCATCTTTCCTCTCTGAACAGCTAAGCATGAGCAGCTGGAGAGAGCCAACTTTGCACATTGCCAGTAGCTGCCCTTCCATTTCAGGTTCAAATCAAGGCCAAANGAAGCAGTCCACTTCCCCAGTTTCCTGAGTCTTGTTCCTTCCATTTCAATTACCCCTCTTCTTACGCTCTCGGATCTTTGTGGGTGATAGATAACACATCCCATAATTTGTTCAATGTATTTTTAAACCAACTCAANTTTTATTACTTAGATATGTATACTTTTTATAGTATCGTTTTATCAGTAATAATAACAGAAATCCCTTGGACAGAACTTCTAAGAATTTTGTAAATANAAAGAACTTCCTAAATCTTTTAAGGGGAAGCTGACACCTCATGATTCAGACTGCCTGGGTTTGAGTCTTACTTCTGATATTGCTCAGCTATTTGATTTTGGGATTCTAATATTGTTTTCCACAAACACAAGAGTGTTTCATTAAATTGCTGAGAAGATTAAATATGATACAAAAAAATGTTCTGCATCACTGCCCAGAAGAAAATATGTCCTTAATAGGTTAGTTAATATTAGTATTATTTACCTCTCAAACATTTCATTTGTCACTATGAATTCATTTTGCAATAGCGTAAGTGAAGACCTTAAGCCTCGAATCATTACAAAGACAAAAGGGTTGATTTTTAGTTTCAGGTCAGGAGGGTTGATGTCCCAGGGATGGTCCTGATTGTGGAGAGGAGACTCCTNGGGTAGTGAAGTGCATCATGTGGCCAGAGACAGGGGAAGAGTTCCCTCCAGCCCTCTCTCTTCCTCCTTCCCTCTCTCCCTCACAATTTAACCACCTCTCTTTTCATAAAGCCACCAAGATTTGACNGTGGGGACCCTACCTGAGGACATCACCTGATCCTAANCAATTCTAAGATATTTGTTTCTAACTAAAAGAGTAGAATTACGTTTCCACCCTCTTAATATCTCTTCATGGACATTAAATTCCAGCATGTGACCCATTAGGGGACAGCCAAAGCAGTTATGCTAATGTGTGTGTGTGTGTGTGTGTGTGTGCGCGTGCGCGCGCGCACATGCACATAGGCTGGTCTTGAACTTGCTATATGGCCTTCCCCCAATTTGCAGGCTCCTGTGTACACCTCCCTAGTGCTTCTAGGATCTCAGGCATGCACCACCCTCTCTAGTTGCATATCTTTTATAACCCAAAGACGTTTCTGCTAATTACTGTCAACATCACGGAGAATTGCAGTAGGGAAGACAGCTGCCTGGTACTGCTGCTTCTTTAGGCCTCAGCTTCGGTGCCACTTTCTCAGAACAGAGTCTTTCTTCTCTGACCACCTTAGGGGACACTGTGCCACCTCCTCCCTTACCTTGTTATCAGAGCATTGCAGTTCATTCCACTTTCCAGATGACGTTTCTAGCACATCTAGAAGGCTTCAATGATTTCACTCATTTAATTATGTGTTAAATATTTAAATATTGCCCTTGTCTAAATAATAACACACACACACACACACACACACACACACACACACACACACACACACACGTATTGTCCTGATCCCCTCTAGACTATGAAATGAGTACAAGGATTTTTTTAATGCTTTTTCACAGGTCTGTCCCCAGTGCCTCACACACTCACATGAAGGCGGTACACAGAACAGGAACCAATAAATATTTGTCAAATGAATAAATAAATGAAAGAGAAGGAAATTGGAACGAACAACAGATAAAGTGTTTTCCCAGGGTCACATAGGTAATGAAGAGAGGGGTGAAAAGGGCTTTCACTGGCTTTCCTGCCAGATCCTACCATGCAACAGACTAGAACAGCCAAGCGTGATTGCAGGTTCCCTGGGAGTCCTGCACAGCATTCAGGAGGCCATAGGTCACAATTATATCTGTCTCTTATACACATCTAGATGTGTATAAGAGACAGGTTCACAATTATATTCATAATTGTACTCCAAATGCAATTTTTTTTATCTCTGCTGACATTTGCACTGATGATCTGAAAGTAGTGGTGGATGAAACTGTTGGCCCCTTGATGCAAATCAAGGCAGTGGCCCCCACTGTGCCAGCAGCCACAGTGTATTCTTTGTTGCCACACACTCACAGTAAGGGCAAGGAAAGCCAGTTCACGTAAGAGTATCTTTTGACAAAATAGTACAAAGAAAAATGAATGTTTAGCACATCTCGAGCCTTAGAGGCAGACCCTTTCAATGGTCTGTGTGACAAGCCGATGCACACGTAAGCAAGGCTGTTGCAAACCCAAGTATGATAGTTATGGCCAAGACCAGCTCATGTGAGATTGAATTGTGAGCTCACTAGCCNCCTTTTTCTTGGAACACAGTTTTTGCTTGAAAGAACAAATTCAAAACAAACTATGGTTATTCAGACTTGGGCATTTGGCAGGCTTTTTCTCAAAAATGAGCAAGGAAGCCTGTCACTTAAAAGAAAAACAACTGAGAATATTGGTTGCCAATAATAAAAAGTTGTGTTTCTGAGTAAAAAAATCAGAATTAAACCAAAAATAATCTGAGAGCTTGACAGATTCCCAATACTGAAGGTGTTTTCTGATGTGATCAGTAATTGCATTAATAGATTGCATTTTTTTCACATTGTGTAATGAAGTGTGTCAGCTTTTAGAAGATGTGACTAACTCAGTAAAGCAGTATTTTCCAAATGTNCAATGTCCAATGCGATGAATTTGGGCTTGGTGAAAGACTCCCTTAGAATGAAGAGGAGAACTGTGCATTTATATTCAGAAGGGGAGGCGCTTACTAGCAGGCTCAGTCACAGAGTCATGTCTTGCCTAGCAATAATTAACCTNTAGGTAAAGTCTGCCCCCTGCNAAGTTGGGGTGAATTGAAGAAGAACTTCCAATGTTCCTGCCCTTTTCCTGCATCCAATCAGCGGTACNAGCTCCAGTTACATCCTCCAGTCAATATAACTCACTCCAACGGATCCAAATCAAGAGCACATNTGCAAATAGACCTGAGTTCTATTAGCTCAGGCAGTGAGCAGATTTGTAAAACACAAAATAATGGCACCTGCCTACTCATTTTTTGAAAATATTGTTACTTTTTCCTGAGTATATATTTGCTGACATGTGATTATTATTGTTAGTTTTACATCAATTAGTTTCCCTGTGTTTTAGTTTTTATTTCTGATGTTGTAATTATTGACAGCAATAATGGTATTAATTAATAGCTTTTTTAGAAAGCATTTACTATTTTGAAGTGTAGAAAGGGCTAGTGAGACCAAAAGGCTTTATAATTCCTG
>LZPO01008090.1:109071-136624 GCA_001675575.1 Neotoma lepida | reverse complement strand
ATCTCCCAGTCCCAAGCCACTGCCTGGCAGCTGCACAAATGCAGAGAACCAGAGTGGGAGAGTCGGCGTTACCACAGCCTCCCGTCTCTCAGGAATGTGTGGATCTTCAAAGCATCTCAACCAGCTTTGCTCCAGGCTGAGTGTTCATAGTTTGCAGGTGAAACAAAGCGAAAGAAAATATCCTCCTCGAGACCCTCAGCAAGGACATTTCCCTACTCTCTGCAGAGGAGACGATAATTAAGAGAGGATGACGTGAAGCAGATCTCTGNGATCAGAATGGCTGCTGGGGAGCTGTAAATGCAGCAGAAGGCAAGGCTCCCAGTGGGAGCTGTGCAGGGACCTGGGGGTTCACTTGCAACCTCAGGGCTGGGCTCTGAGATCCCAGCTGTGCTCAGATGCAGTATGGCAAACATAAACACCATTTCTGATCAAAGGCAAGAGGCAGGCCTGATCATTGCTATTTTCAAAGACCTTTAGAAGAAAGGCCATGCTATGAAATGTGCTAAACAACCTTTCTGAGGAGACGGCAGGACATTTCTGAGGTGGAGATTGAGTCTAGACCTCACTCAGACCTCATTCTAGACCTCATTCAGCCATTCCTGCAAACACTGCTAGAGCTGCCATGGCTACTGCTAATATATTCACCTTCTCTTGTCTTGTTCATTGATGTGTCTGTTCTGTGGTCCAATACCTAGTATAGAAGACCTATAAAAGTATATGTGAGAGGTGGGTACTCATGCATACTGTGGCATGGATAAATNACCCCAGTTTCAGAACTTGAAGGAACAGTTAAAGACAGATGGAGAACTGGTGCTATGAGCCTGGGTTTCTGGTTCCCTGTCCCGCTGCGCTCATATAGAAGTTTGCATGGAGTAAGTACTCAGGTACTTGCGGGGATATAGGCAAGGGCCCATAATTTTCTTCCTTACACTCATCTTAAGAGCAAAGGAAGTTTTAGTCATCAAATCAATGTTTGTAGGAACTTGAAGTCCAGGAACCGCCCACTTCACAATTGCCTGGGGGCATTGTTTCTAATGCAGTTCCATAGGCCCCTGAGCTATGATCTTCAGAGTCTGTCCTGCTTTGCTTTCTATTGTCAAGACAAGCACAGGACAGAGGCAACTTGAGGAAGAAAGGGTTTATTTGACTGATGCATCCTCAATCTATCATAGAGCCAAGTCAGGGCAGATGCAGGAAGCTGCAGGCAGGAACTGAAGCAGATGCTGACCAACTTTTTCTCCATGACTCACTCACTAAATGGCTTTTTTTTATAGAACCCAGGACCACCTGCCCAGGGGTGGCAAGACCCACAATGGGCTAGGCCTTCCCTCATTAATCATTAACCAAGAAAATGCCCCTGCAGACTTGCCTACAGGCTGATCTGGTGTGAGTACTTTTTCAATTGAGGTTCCCTCTTCCCTGATGACCCTAGCTTGTGTCAAGTGGAGAGCAAACTAACCAGCACAGAGATGTTGCTAGGGTCCACAGGTAAACCCTGTGCTCTTTGAAGTTGGAGAATCCATCAACACCATGCTCAGTAGGAACTTAAGTCCTTTCCCAAAGCCTTAAGTCAATCAACTAAACCATGTATCAAGGCATCTCTAAGAGGAGCCTTGCACAGCCTTTCTTCTGACAGACACAGGATGGAGGAAGGGAGGAGTCAGTAATTAATCAATTGGGGTAAATGTCACTTGGACTTTCAGTTAATTAAAAAAAAAAAACTGGACCTAGGACCTGAGCTTGGTTATCATAATCCGGGTGCAATGGCATACTTGTAATGGCAGTGCTGGGGAGACAGAGGCCGGCAAATCATAGGGCAACCAGCCTCGCCTAGTTGGTAAGCTCCAGGCCAAAGAGAGACACTGTCTTAAAACAAACAAACAAACAAACAAAGTAGATAGTACTGAAAGAAAAATATCCCTGAATATCTGGTTGTCTTCTGGCTACAACACACACACACACACACACACACACACACACACACACCTGCCTAGAGATTAGAGATGGCCCCAAATTCTCTTCTTGTCTTGTGAGTCTCAGATGCCTAATAGGAACTCGGGTCCAAAATAAACCTGCCACTTCCATGGGATTTCATTGCCTCAGGACATGACAGATAGGCTATGTTGGTCATTGTTGTTTTCATTTCAGAATATATTATGGGAAAGATCTGATGTAATGAAGAAATGGCAGGAGATGGCACAGATGAAGGAAGAGGAGAAAAAGAAGAGGAAGGAGAAGATGAAGAAGTGGATAATGACAAGGAAGAGGAGAAGAGGAGATAGGGAGAGGGAGGAGGAAAGTGAGGTGGAGAAGGGAAAGGATGGAGCTGGTTCTGGTGTCCCGGAAAGGATATTTTACCTCAGCAAATGATTTAATGGATCTGAGACTAAAAGACTGACCTAGAGGAACAAAACAAGAGGGATAAAGAGAGGTGGCAAACGGAAGACAAGAGTAGGGGGAAATAGAGATTGGCAAGAATAAAAAGGATTTGAAATACAAAGGCCCCAGAGAAATGAGAGTTTTTATCCTCTCCCTTAAAAAAACCTTGCAAACACTTCATTTTACTACACTTAATTAATCATAACACAGGAACATAAATGTTTAAAGGGTGAAATAAAATGTACAGAAATATAGTCATACTCCACAAAAATGAGAACACATAAATTTAACATAAGGTTGTCATCCCCGCTCTCTGGGAGCCACAGGAGGACAGTGTTTCCATTTCCCTTCCTCCCAGTCATGAGCAAGTTCATGGTAATGAGGCCTCTTTCAGGACCAGCTAAAATCAATGAGCAAAACACAGAAGAAAGAGGGGAAATGTTCCAAGGAGTGAGGAAAAGGCACAGAGAAAAAGAGCGAATATGACAGAAATAACTTCATTCTGTCCTGTCAGTGCCCTTCAGGTCAGGAAGTCCTCTGATGTGTCTGACTCAAATCTCACATGCAATTCCAGCCAATTTCATGTTCTTCTGGACCCATCCAGGAAGAAATAGCGACAACTAACTGATTCAAAATGCTACCACATGAGAGAGCCAACATTTGAAGTCCATCAGACCCTGCTTCGGAAATCTTGGATCCATAAAACACAGGGTGGAGGATGAGTGAGCAGAGGCAGAGAAAATGCTGGAGTGATAAGAATCTCCATCACCATCACGTAGGATCAACCAGAGTTCCTATCTCCCTGCTCCAAGCTTTCTATTCCCAATGTCCAACATTTTGATTCCTCTGTGGGAATGGCCAGGGATTCAGGACTGCATGGAGACAAAGGTCAATCCAATCTTCTGTCATCTGAAGGGTAATGAAGAATTGTGACATGATGTCCTCAAGCTGACCCTNACCTCAGACTCCCCATTTATGTGGTCTGTGTTGGACCTGGGAAAGGAGGACTTGGAGAGCATATTGCAATCAGCCTTTGCTCGGGTTCTGGGATGTTGACGATCTTGGCTTCATCACTGTGGGGTGAATGGTTCTGTGGCATGGCCTGCTGTGTCCCAGCTCCATGCCCATGCCTGTAACATCAGGAGATCGCTATGATGCCTTCAGCTGGCTAGAAAGGTGGACCTTCAGATCTTCTACCTGTTCTGGTCCATAAGCTCCCCTCTTGATGTCTCCTCTGATGAGCTGCTGTTTTCCTTTAAGAATCCCAGGAAGCCTGTAAACATCCCCACGTCGCCCTTAGAGAGGCTTTGGGGCATCTGAGCCCAAAGCCTCTCCCCCTGACCAGTAGGCATCCTTTCCTAGCCACCTAATACTGACAACTAGAGCTGCCAAGTTCTATGTGGCTAACCAAAATACGATGGTGGACCCTTGTAAGAGGCATCAAACAAACATAGTTCAGACCCTTGGCAGGCCCATGATGTAGCTACAGCTGCTCCAGGCCTTCCTTGTAAGCAATCTCTACCCCCTCTCCCTCCCTCTGAAGCCTGTGCTTACCTTAGAGCTGTTCCCCATGTGAAGCCCTCACCTCCTCGCCTGGCATGTGTCACAGCTCAGTCACATACTGGTCCTCTAACAGAGACTCCCCATGGGAGCCTGGGCAATTGACTTCACATTTCCCAGCTCTCTGTAGAATGGGGTGGTAATTGCACAGCTTAGGAGTGGATAAAATTCCACCATGGCACATGGCACAGAGACACTCCACACGGAGAACACGCAGTTCCTTTACCTTTCAGAAGTCCCCAGGGTTCCATAATGATCCTTTGAAAGCTTTGTTGTTGTTAGAGAGGCAAACCTCAGCAAATGACTGGGAGTGAGGCCTTTCTCCTGTCAGGAACTCTGTATGCAGCCCATCTCCATGGCTCTCCATTGCTGCTCTGCCATGCCCTCTGATCCTGCAGACCCACTCTTATGCCCAGCAGCTGAGGGCATCATGGCATCACCAGGGGCATCTTCATCCTCCCTCCTAGCTTCCAGTTCTCTGGGCCTTTGCTTTTGGTCTTCAGGATGATGGCGGGCATCTAAAAGATGATTTTATTAACCCTCTGAATTTAGATCCAGAATGCTACCTAATGCATTCAGGTTTCCTCTGTGTCTTTACTGCAGCTTCCTATCATTATAACCACATTTCTTATGCTTGTTAACCTTCACACTAACTCTGTGCTTTAATCCAGAAAAGCTTGGAGGAACCCATATACAGTCCTCGGGATGTGGAGGCGTGCATCTTTGCTTAAGGAATGCCTGGATATTCTCTGCATTTCAGATGGATGTATAGGTGTTCACAGGCCTTGTACCTGGGCCACAGTGACACATGGGGGAGTCAAGATCAGTGTTTTAGACAGTAGGATCACCTCTCATTAACTGGGTAGTTATGTCCATTGCCCTCTAGAGAGACTGTGTGGCTCTTGAGCTACTTTCCACTGTCTTTAATAACAGTGTTGAGTGATCGATTTCAATTAGTAAATCCAATTCTGAAAGATTCTATAGTCACATCCAAGTTCATCAGCAGAGTATAGTAATCAGTTAATGGTGTCTGTTTGGTCCCTTGAAGGAGAGAGGCAGTATTTCATGCACAGCCCTGAAGGCATAATGTCAGTTACTAGTGTCTGGAATCTGAGCTCACCCTATATGGAAACTGGAGCACAGGGTCAGAGGCCAGTTAGTTGATGGCAAACACACCATTCCCTTTTCCTTTCTCTACTTAAACCCCTTTAGGGGGTTGGAGAGATGGCTCAGAGGTTGAGAGCACTGGCTGCTTTTCNNGAGGACCCCAGTTCAATTCCCAGCACCCACATGGCAGCTCACTGTCTTTAACTCTAGTTCCAGGTGATCCAACACCCTCACACAGACATACATGTGGGTAAACACCAATATACATAAAATATATATGAATGAATGAATGAATNANTAANTAANTAANTAANTAAATAAATAAATAAATANATAAATAAATAAAACCCTTTAGTAGAGCCCACTTCTCCACCCCTGGAATTGGGTCTGGTTTTACAGTGAGAATGACAGTATACCAATTCTATCACGACCATGTCCCAAGGGGGTTTGTATCCTGTGTGCTCTCTTGAAACCTTGTGTCTATACAAGAACAAGAGCAAGCTAGTCTGATGGAGACAGAACCCATGCATACAAGTGCTAGGTCACCCCACCTGAGGCTGTCCCAGGTCAGCCATTCTCCAGCTGCCTTAGTGGCTGGCTGCAGGCACACCGGGANCCAGCACCAAAGGAGAATGATGATGTTTTATACTACAGGTGACTTTTATAAAAAGGTGATGTTTTATACTACAAGGCTTTGTGTTTGTCATCCTCCCATGGTGCTATTGATAGACAATGGAGGTTTAAAGGGGGAAACTTACTAATGAATCCAAGTGCAACCACTATCCATGAACTTCAGGGCTTTTTGTGAAAGCTGCTCTTTTTCCATTTATAACTAGTTCAGTTAAAAACCAGTACCCTCTATCCATGTACAGTAATGGGCCAGTTATTGTTTTTTGCCTGCTCTTTATTCTCTTTCTTCTTTTTATTGTAAATATAGAGTCAAAGAAATTAAAAGACAGAATCGCAAAGTCAGGACTAGAGGTTTGGGGTAGGCACACATGCTCATGTGCGTCTGCATAGACAAGTGTGGGGGGTGTTCTTCCTCAGGTACTGTTCATCTTGGCTTTTGAGATAGGGTCTTTCATTGGCTTGNGACTTAACAAGTGGCTTAGGCTGGCTAACTATCAAGCCCCAAGGATCTGCTTGAATCTGCCTCCTTGGCATCTGGATCATTCTCATTCAAACCACTGCAGTGCCTTATCATAGCAATAGAAAAGTAACTAAGACACCTCCTAAGGTTTTAGCTTTCATTTCTTAGCCATAGACTTGCAGATTTACTCCCTTAACATTCATTCTGAACGCTTTTGGATGACTGCTCCCCCAGACTGTAAAAATACATTTGTATGTGTGATTCTGGTTTAATATCTGTCACCAGACTGTGAGCTCCATGTAAAGAAGGACCTAATATGTCTTGTTCATCTCTGTGTCTTCATGACCCAGTAGAATCGTGGGCTCATTCAGATATTTCTTGAATTAATGAAAAGCAATTTCAATGCCAGCTCTACCACAACTAAAAGCACAGTGGCATCACACACTGTGATAGTCTACATTCCAACAACAAAGAAAAGAGCAGTACAAGTCTATTTTCTTTTAGAATTTGAACTAAGATGAACTCAAAACAGGAGCACATACTTTTTCAGAATGAGAAAAAAAAGAGCATAAATTTAAAACAAGCTTTCTGAGAAAGCATAGCTAGATAAAGGCACTCTTGAAGTTAAAAAGATGAACTTCAACTCTATGGATTCTTGATGGGCTCCTATCTGCAGGAATAGTGATGGCAATCCATCCTAATGGGATGCCTCCAATCTGTGCTTGGAATCAGGACTGTCTCCCTATATCTTGGCCTTGCCTAAACTAATTCAAATAACTTTTCCTCTGCTTTCAGCTCTTAGATGTCAATATGATCTGCAATAGTAGCTTCCTTTGAAGTACAGAGAACCCTAGTCTGGTTAGAAAGGAAGAAAATCTGTGCCCCCTTAAAATTACATTCTGATATTCAAATAAAGCCATATTCAACTACCAGATACAGCTGCTTGCCATAACAATAATCTCTTGATATCTATATAGTTCAAGGTACTGGGAAGAGGCACAGTTATTATTTTTGTCTATGTAATATGAACTACTAATTATATGGATCCTTCAGTGATTCCCCAAGAACAACATGGAAGCCANGTCCTCCAGGTTTTGCAGCTTCTTATAATGGCTTCTCTGCACAAAAATCCAGTGCTTGATCTCCACATAAAACTACAGCAGTATCTGTTGTCAATACCAGGCCTACTTGTAAAATTTCTAAAATCCTCAATACACTAAAATATGNCTGTGTCCCAATGCATAAAGGCTTATAGTGATGTCCTGCCAACATAACCTGGTCACCTTCTGAAGGGCACAGATGCCCCTCCCTTCCTCTCATCATCAACTTCCTATCTGAACAATGTCTCACTGCATCCACTCTCTGTCCTGGAGGAATTAAAGCCTGATGCTGAGTAGATACTTACTCTTTCACCTACAACTTGAATGGCTTCTCAGTACTTCCGTTCATTGACAGGTTCCTAAAGCCACACAGCCAACTTTTATGCAATGCCTACATGCACCCATAAAACTCTTACCTGAGAACAGTTGTCCTTCACAAGTCATCCTCCAGGATGCATATCATGCTTCAAAACTAGGGTGAATGTGAAAATAAACGAGCATAATATGGAAAGAAATGGGCACAAGTTCAGGTTATAAAGATTATTATTGTGTGATTTCTTGTCAAATATCATTGGACCAAAAGAAGCATCATTTTTCAAATAGGACAGAGATTACCAAACCCACCAATATTTATTCACTAATTATCCAACTGTTGGTTAGAAGCTGAATAATTAAGTGCTTTATCGTAGTGCTAACCTAACAAAAGTCTGTGTGTGAATCTGTGACATGGCATTGTTTGGGTAGGTCCCATTTGAAGAGTTGGGAAAACTAGCTTCTAGCCATGATGGATAGCCAATACGGGGGTTAACTGACAATAGACAACTAGGTGACTCAGAAAAATGTTTGAATTGACTCTTTTTAAGACACTGGACAACAGAAAGGAGAATGTGAAGAATCCTGAAAAAGAGAATATTCCTGGTGAACATTTCTGAACTATGTAGCGAGACAGGGGAAATCTAACAGAACATGGCAGCCTTTATGAATTAAGGAGACAAAATGGAAGTGAAGGTGCTTGAGGCAGCTAGACGTTGTAGAATGGATATCCAGAAATTAGGGACTTNCATAGAAGGGAGCTTTAGAAATTTCCATGAGCCTTTTTTGAGTATTAAACTATACAAAGGAGATTATATAACCTGATAAGTACAAAGTATAATAACCTCAGTCCTAAAAATGATAAATATATAATACACATACATACATACATATATACATATACATACATATATATATATATATATATATATATATAGTGAGGATGTCAATGGATAAAACTAACAACAAATTAGACAGTACAGAAAATAAGTAAATATAAAGACATAATAATAGGACCAATCTAAAACAAAGCACACAGAGTAAAAATAAAATGATTTGGAGACAACAGCAAATGTTCTAACACATATAACAGCAGGAGCATAGATGGGAGAAAAGATGAATTATTTTTAAAATAGTGCCTCAAATTCTACTAAATTTGATGGAAACCATAAATTTACAAATGAAATGAGGTCACAAGATCACTGAATTCTATCACAATAAACATGAAGAAAACCTCACTAAGACATCATCAAATAACCCAAAAGCAGTGATAAAGACAAAACACTAAAAGTTACTAGAAGAAAAAAAAAAGATGTCAGATTATATACAGATAGAGTTAAGAACAAGAGAGGAAACTCTACAAGGCTGAAATCAAGAAAGCATATTTGAGGCACTGAAAAAATTCCATATTCAGCAAAAACAGCAGTTAAAGNCAAAACAAATGTTTCTTTTTCTTTTTTTCTTTTCAGAAGAACAAAGCAGAAAGAATTTACCACTAGTAAATCATCCCTCAAAAAATATTCAAAGAGGTTCTTTGCACTAAGAACAAAAGAAAAATGACAAGAGACAGAAACATAGATGCACACAGAGAAATTCAGAGCACTTTAAAAAATCAATATTTACGTTTTAAATTTTTCTTTAAAATACAAATAAATGTGAGATGGAGAAATTGATCAATAGGCAAAGGTGCTGGCTGCCAAGCTTGAAGAACTAAGTTCAATCCCTTGGACCCATGTGTGGAAGGAGAATCAACTCCTGCAAGTTGTTCTCTACCTTCCACACTTGTGCTGCACACAAATGTACACCACACACACATACACACACACACACACATAAATCAAACATAAATTAATTACCAAAGCAAAGAATAACAATATATAATGAGAACTTATAATATATTCAGAAGTAAAACATTTGGTGATAGTAGCACAAAGATTTAAGGGGAATTAGAAGTATTCCATTTAAGGATCTTTCATTACAAGAAAGATAATAAAATATTGTTTCAAGGCAGTCTGTGATAAGTACATATANTAAGCTCTAGAACAACCACTAAAAGAAAAAAAATACTCTATTTAGCTAACAAATCAGTACTGGGCAGAAATGTCGACGTGGAAATTTTTTAACTAATCGAAACTAGCAGATGCCATAGCTTCAACTGTCAACTTGATGCAACNTAGAGTCACTTGGCAAGAGAGAACCTCAACTGAGGAATTGCCTAGGTTAGATTAGTCTGTGACACCTCTGTGGGACATTTTCTTAATTGCTCATTATGTGAGAGAGTCCAGTCTACTGTGGGTGGCACTATCCCTACACAGGGGGTCCTGGGCCATATAAGAAAGGTAACTGAACATATCATTAGGGGCAGGGGTTGGGAATCCAATAAGCAACACCCATGGTTTCTGTTTTCTTCCAACTCCTGCCTTGAGTTCCTACCTTGGCTTCCCTTGATGATGGACTGTAACCTGTAAGATGAAATAAACACTTCCTTCCTCAAGTTACTTTTGATCAGTGTTTTATTGCANCAACAGAAAGGCAAACGAGTAGAACAAATGATAATGAAATAAGATTAAAGAGCACATGGGGCAAATAGAAAACAAATCACAGGATGGTGATTTCAAACCAACACACTGACAATTACATTAAATGTAAATGGTCTACTCACAGCAAATGAAAGCCAGAAATATTCAGATTGAACACAGAAGCAGGAACCAATCATATTTTGTNTACAAAAAGTCTTCTTTAAATACAAAGACTCAGATATATTTTTAAAAATGTGTATCATGCAAACATTAATGATCAGGAAGCTAGAGACACTGACTTCATATCAGCTGAAAAAGAACAGGATTTACTAACTTCTTTTAAAATAGAGGACTAAGGAGTTACACATTTTCAAACACAATCCAATTAAAATGAATTTCCTTAGAGGTTTGCTGCTATTGGCATCCCTACTGGTCATAATCAAGTCCTATTCAGCTCTGTTAAAATCCACCACTCTTTTTCTGTTCTAGGTAGCTATTTGTCTTCTTTTAAATTTCTCTTTTGCTTGTCTTGGATGCTCCTGTATCCTTTCTTTCTTCTTTAATTGTTGCTTCAGCCCACGATAGACTATTATGTTACATGTAGTTCCATGTCTTCTGTTTTCCTTCTACATGGAACAGAATCTATCAGTTGTCTACCTTTCACCTCTGAGAGTGGAACTTCTATCTTTCATCCAGCTGCAGGTTGACTTTCTCAACCCCGCTTGGCTATACGGCATGTTATGACTATCCTTTCTGGTTGTACCTTAAAGGAAATGGTACGTGAACCCCACACTTCCATCTACCTTTCTACTGGCTGAGCAGCACAAGGATAAAAGGTCTGAGACTTTTAGTTCTGTTTATTGTGTGGCTCTCTTTGTTCAAGCAGTTCACAATAAATTCTAGTTAGTATGGTATTTCTAAACTGTAAGAGAGCTGGTTACTGTTTACAACAACTCAAATTTCTCTGTCAATCCTTGTATTATCCTTACCTCAGGACAACAGTGAAAAGACGGCTCCAACATCTTAAACCTTGACTTTTTAAAACTTGAGAAAAGTTGGATTTTTAGAGCAAAATCTCTTGCTAACTTTGTCAGTNGAAGAGTCAAATTATTGTTTTAAAACACAGTAGTCTTTTGACAGTCTCAATAGAGACTCTCTACAAATAACTAAATATGATTCCTTCATTTGAGTTTTTTGTTATTGATTTTGCCTTTGTTTTTTCAGTAGTCCTGGGGATTGAACCCAGGACCTCATNCATGCTAGAAAAGCACTCTACCATCTGAGCTATAACCATATAACCATGTTTAAAAGAGAACAGTATATACAAATAGATGCCGGTGTCAGGTTATGTAGCTTGGGTTGAGCCCCTCATCTCCCCAGGCCTCTGTTAGTGGCTTGAACAAGAAGATGAAGGTTATAGAAGATTGCCTAACCACTCACCCAGTCCCATTCCCAGGTTTCTCTGNAATTCAGACTTTCTGTTCCTACTCCATCCAACTTCATCTGCCTCTGCTTCTAGCTCTTTCTTGTTCTTCCCTGGCTTCTTTTCCCAGTAGTCAGTATAAAGACATTATAGCCCCACGATCCATGCGTGCTAGGCTTAGATCAATTAAGGTCTTGTGAAGGATCAGAGTTTGAAACCCTCAGCAGGGTTGAATAGGATTCTTACAGAGTTGAGTCTTTCAAAACAGCCAGCCTACAGGGTTTCCCAGCCACTACCCAACCTTTAGAAAATCTTTTTTCAAGATAAATACTAACTCAGATTAGAGCCAGAATTCTCTGGAGAGGCTACTTATTATCATGTTGCCTTCCTTTAGTTAAGCTCTGCTGTGGTGCCTGGTTCGAGAATAACAGCTGGGATTGTATGGAGACCTAACATGCTGCTTTCTATGAAGCTGCCTTATTGGGAACAAGCCCCAAGATGGCATCATTTAATCAATAGCAGAGAAGCAGGGAGGGAGCAAGAGAGTTCACAATGAACTGATCAGNGTATCTGGTTTCCTATGAACACTTGCAAGACTAGTGAAAAGTCCTCAAACTCCTCAAGAAACCAGACACATTGATTTTGAGTTCATTAGTAATTGCTGGAGGAGGAGGAGAGACAAATGAAGAGAGACAATGAATGCATCATTGGGATTTGTACCCTCAATTGGGATCAAGAAACACCTTCAAGGCCACTCTTGGAGAGGACTGAGAGAATGCTGGTCCAGACATCTGGTCTTCGAACCAGAGCCATCACCGACACCTAAGCCCTAAGGGCAAGCAATAGACCTCTGAAGGAGAAACCAGAGGCTTCTACATTCCTCTATAGAATATGCAGCCTCCAAATGGATAGGGTAAATCTGTTCTATATACAAATATTTTGTCCACATCATCTCAAGTATCTTTCCACTGCAATCTTTGACACCATTTAAATTTCTAGGTATGTGCTAACAAACTCAGTGTTACCAATCAACTTGACCTTGAAAGGCCATTGAATAAAAGTCAATGTGGTTTGGAATACAGGCATCTCTAATTTAGTTTAGAGCTGGTGGTGGACAGGAAAATGTAAAATAGATCTTTGTAAACATTTGTTTTCTTCCAGNACCTGCTATGCTAACAGCCTTCCAAAAATGAGGACCCACCAAAACAGTGGATATTCTGGGTATAAGCATTATATGAACAAGTTGTATAAATGGATTGAACACAAATTGATTCAGAGTATAATACATGGGGGTGGACAGCTTTGCATGGAGGAATTTTTTTCTAAGTAGGAAACCATTTCCCACCATATCATGTTTTTAACACCATTTAAATCATACACACACACACACACACACACACACACACACACCATTATTTCCTGTAATGGAACAGGATGTAATAACAGCACAGTTATTTCCTGTAAGTATGTAATTCAATCAGAGGTAAATAGGACACTTTTCAGACAGGCTCAGTTAGAATTTCGTGGCAACATTCTACTGAGTGACATGTTCTATGAGCCTTTTTCCCTCTCAGTGGCCCAAGGTAACTCATGAGGTACTTTCACCACTACACAAAAACTTATTTATTATGTTATTGGCTAGACAATCAATGATTACTACGATGTTATTCAAGCTTGAGTCTTAATCTCAAATAACTTAGGAACTCTGTCTTATGACCACTAAAAGGACCCAAGGAGTTAGAATTGCTGAGCCTGAAAGGTATAGGCTATTATGTTCTTCTAGGAGTTATTTTTCTCTTTGCTGTGATAAAACACTTGACAAAAGCAATTTAAGAAACAAATTCTTATTTTGGCTTCTAGTTTGAGAGGACACAGTCTATCATGGTGGCAGNCATGGCAGCAGCAGCATAAAGTAGCTGGTCACATTGCTTCCACACTCNGGAAGGAGAGAGTGGGCCTGGGTTATAACTTCAAGGTCCAGCCCCCACAGTGACTCACTTCCTCTAACGAGACTCCACCCTCCTCAAGTTCCCATAACCTACTGAAACAACACCNCTAGCTAGGAATCAGAGGTTAAGAATCAGGAGCATGTGGGATACATTGCACATATAAAACCCAACAGGTAGAGAGAAGAGATTATCCCAGAAGCAGGTGGAGATCATATCAGCAGTACCAGTAGCTAGGTTTAACCTGAGGAGAAAGAGCATCTTTGAGGACCATGAATCAATACTGGCAAGTGTTTGAAGGGAAAGGCAGAGAGCCGCAGGATTTCAGACTGGAAGGTAGAGCGAGAAGAGCAACTAAAGGACTCAGGACTCACGGGGAAGCAGATTGATGTGCATGCACGTCATTGAAAAAGCACAGGAGCCGGGTGGTGGTGGCACACGCCTTTAATCCCAGCACTCGGGAGGCAGAGGCAGGCGGATCTCGTGAGTTCGAGGCCAGCCTGGGCTACCAAGTGAGTTCCAGGAAAGGCGCAAAGCTACACAGAGAAACCCTGTCTCGAAAAACCAAAAAAAAAAAAGAAAAAGAAAAAGCACAGGAAGTCTAGAAGACTTCTCTACAGTGAAGTCACAGATTGGAGTGCAGGGGAGATCGTGTGTATGGTAGAGAAAAGAGTCCCTAGCACAGTGGAGAGTCCAAGGTGTGAGAAGCNACATTTAAGGATATCTGTGGCCATGTTACCAGCTGTTATAGGACGTAGGATGCATGGCTCAGTCTTTGCTGTCCAAATCCCAAGCTTCATTCTTTCTATAGATCAGCAAACTGGTAGCTCTTCTCCCAACCCTACCAGCTCATGAATGAGCCTTCTCAGCAGACCCTGGCTTTCTGCAGGCTCTCTTAGAGAGGTGCAATGGTGTTCCACCTTTAATGGGGCAAAGACAGCACAAATAACCGTGACACCAAACCAGGTGTGTTCTAAATCATCTGTGAAGTAGACACATTTTTTTCCTTGTAGAGATGGAAGTTTGAGGTAAATAGCAGAGAATCAGTAAATAATTCAGCCTATGACCTTGATGCTTATTGATTCTTGCAGCTGTTTATCTTTCTCTAGGCTATTTAGGTGGAGAAAAATCCTCCCCAAAAACAATTATCACTTAATTATAAAATTGCTTGGCTTGGGAGAGGCTTCTTGTTGGATGCCGAACACTCTGAAGGGGTAAGTCAATCTTTCAAACCACCCAGCCTGACTGGAGCTCTTGCTTAACATTCTTAGCCACAAGCCTCATTGTTCTCTGGTTCGGATGAAAAAATAAATAAAAAGAGAGAAGGAAACACCCACTTTTTCTTCTCATTTTCAAACACTTAGGACATTTAACCAAGCAGATGACTTGAATGGCTGGTTATTTTTTCCCCTACAGGATATGAATACAGATTGATTCTAGCCTTAGGGCACCAGATGTGGTGAACACCTCGGCACACATGTGGCCTGCAGTGAGCCTTGGATCATCTCTGGTAGGAGTGGCAATGACAGTTGGAAGGCAGGTGGTACTAAGAACTCTGGTTGTTCTAGTAGATGGGCTTTCAGATTGAACATCAAAAGGCGAAGAATACATTGCTGTCCAGGTCTTTTTAAAAGTAATGACTTCTCCAAGCTTAATTTTTGGTAAAAGATGAAGCTTAAAGCCAGCTCTCATTCTCACCAGTCATTCTGTGGGTGACAGTACCATTGGTGTCACCTGCAAGTATGACTGTGAAGCCTGGTCATACGCAGAGCAGGTGAGGACTGACATCAGCCAGCTGTAATTTTGACGTTTGAACAGATAAACACTTAGCCCAAATGGGCCTTTAAAAAAGCAGATATTATCTTAGTTTGGTGATTGTTGAAAACGCTAGGTTGGCAAACCACCAGCCAATTAAAAAAAAATAGGCAAAGGACCTCGANAGACATTTTCCCCTGAGAAGATATACAAGTATCCAATGAGCCCATGAAAAATGGTCATCTCCACTAGTCATTTGGAAAATGCAAATCAAACCCTCGTGGGATAACAACTCCCACTCATGATGACAGCTAATATGGATATTTTCAAAGAGCAGAAAATAATTGTTGGGGTGATTGTGATAAGAACCAACAAAGCAACCAGCCAAACAAAAACCCAACAGGCCTGTGAATGGGAATGTGGAATGCAACCAGAAAACAGTATGGCAGCTCCTCCAAAAATATTATCCAAAGACATAGTCTAATAGCTCCAGTTCTGGGATCACACCACAGCAACATTTCTCTCACTACTCAAAAAGTAGAAACAACCCATGCACCCATGCCTATGTCAATGGGAAAAGAAAACATCATTCATGAATGTAATGGAATATTATTCAGCTTTAAAAAGAAATGAATTGGTATAATTGCTTCTAATACATCTTTGAGGTCATTGTACTAAGTGAACAATGACAGTCATGAAAAGACACATCCCATGTGAGTCACTTCTACGTGGTCCTTGAGTAGTTAAATTCCCAGAGACAACAGATAGAATGGCAGGGTCNCCAGAGGCTGGGCTAGGGAGGTGGAGAGTAATTAAATGGGTATAGAACTTCAGTTCTATAAGAAGAAAAGACTTCTGGAAAGTATTTGCACAGCAATATGAATGTACTTAACATTATTGAATCGCATATTTAAAAGTGAGTAAGATGGTAAATTTCACATAATGTGTATCTATCTTACCACAATTAAAAATTAAAGGAAGACTGCTTGGATGGCCTTTGCAAATGAGTCATACTTAGCATCAAGAGAAGAATTCTGTAGCTCTTTGTTGGTTCTATCTCCTACAAGAGTTGATCTACTGGAAGGCCTCTAACTGTTCTTAGTCTGTTGTCAAACTATAATACACTTTAGTGCCCGACTGATATGTCCTGAGTGGGGATTGGGAGCAGATGTTTGGCGAAAGGAAAAGTGTATATGGGCCACAGGGAACAGCTTCCTGGTTCCATGTAAACTGTGCTGGAGAACAGCCGTTGGCAGATTCTCCTCTGGTAAAAAGACAGGTGAAAGATACTTGTGTTACCTGTTCTATCTCTGAAGCGATCATTGCCCATCATGCTCACACTCATCTGATGTGGTGAAAACGCACATGTGTACTTCCATGTTCTGTGTCTCTCCACTAGAATGGAAGCTCCATGGATGGGAATACATTCTATACATTCTATACAAATGTTTCTATACATTACTTCCTAAGGATCTGCATCATTGCATAACAGGTGTTGAAAAATATTTTCAAACAAACAAGTCCATATCTTTACACAGAATTTAGCACAGCACTGTATATAGTGGTATTGTTTATAGTGTTACTGAGAAGCAGCAGCTCCGTGCAATGTTAATAATTGTGCAGGAAGAAACCATTGCTAAGTAAAGTTGAATAGTTTTCTCTTCAGGGCTTCTGAGAGCTTGTTACACTTCAGCATGTTATACAGTAGCTCTCTAGGACACAGGCATCGCAGAAACAGTTTCTCAGTGGTTTACACACAACCTAAGTTTCGGAAAGACATCCACAGCAGTGTTCTCAGACATCCCAGGCTCCCCTCATGAGTTCTACCTGTAGTAAATCCCTTTGTATTCTCTGTCCTCCAGTTTTCTAATTTTATTTATAGCTCAGGTCTCAGATTTGTCCTGATGATAGAATTTCACTCNCAAAGAACCAATTATTTTACAAGTATATAAAACGTACCTGTGCTGTCAAAGGTACTGTTTTCTATAGGAATACTAGTTCTGTCCCCCTTAGCACACCCATTCTATCCAGCAATCTACAAAATTGTTCAACATGGGGGTGGGGCAAAGCTTAATCAAACTGAAAATCTCCAAGCCAAAAAAAAAAAAAGGAGTTGGTAAGAACAGTGACCAAGAACCAGGCAAAGGAAGTAAGGCTAGAATTTCTGTTCTGCCATTAGGAGCCATGGATATGCAGGATATATAATATGTGGGGATGGAGCTGTGGAATCATACAGAGAGGTGATTGCACCAGAGCAAACACCCTAGTTCTCTGCTTCAGGAGCGGGTCAGGACTTGACCCTTACCAAGCTACCCATCATGCTTAACCCCTCCCAGCTGTCACCCATAGGCCCACTAAATGGCAACACTTGTCAGCTGTAATGAAAGATGTGAAGTCTAGGACTGGCAGAAGCAGGAAATCAAGTGGTTCTCTGTGTACCGGGCACCTACTCTGCATCCAGCCATGTCCATTCCCTATCTGTTTTATCTGCACAATAACCAAAGAACAGATTATAACCTTATTTTTACAAATTTGAAAGAGAGGGAAGAGGCTGTAATAGTCCACAGAGCAGCTCAAGATCAGGTAGCTGGTAAAACCTGGGGAGCTCTTCTGGCTGAACGGCGATAATCACCACAGCACAGTAGGATCTGACAGTGTAAAACAAACAGCAGGAACGAACTCAGAGCTGAAGGCAGTCTGGGACCGAGGGATGTAGATGGCAGACCCTTCAGCTTCTCTCAAGATCCACACTCTTCCTCTAGGCCTAAGAAGAACAAATGGAAGCCACAGAGCCTGCCTCTAGAGAATGGGAGGAAACAGGAACACTTTGGAAGTTTACACCAACCCTGCAGGGACAGAAACCCCAGTTGTGAAAAAGGAGACAAGGAAGGTGGAGGTAGAGTGAGTGTGTGTGTGTGTGTGTGTGTGTGTGTGTGTGTGTGTGTTGCTGTTCTGGCTCTACTGGCCTGGGTACCCTTGGGGGCAGGGGGTAAGGAGATGCAAAATCAACAACCCAGATTCTGGGAGTTGCAAGCAAGCTCGTTTTATTAAACAAAGGGCTGAGGTATTTATGTGTGGGCTGTTTGTGGGCTTTGCTTCTATGGCTATTGTGGCGTTTCTTGATTTGGCCCTGGGTCTTATGTCAGTAGTTGTCATTGGGTATCTGATTTCAGGCTCCTCTGGGTCAAGGCACTACTGCGCATGTCACAGCTTTTTTTTTTTTTAAGGTGTGGCCCAGTAGATGTGTATAAGAGACAGGGTCACAGCTTTTTTTACTTGTGGCTTAGCCTGTTCATCTGGCATGTGGGCCTTATCTGCCTCATGTGTGTAAACTGTGTGTGGAGTCTTTGATTCATTGACTACTCCTTGTCAAAAAACAAACAAGCAAGCAAACAAAAAAACTCACCGTGCGTCTTGAAGTCTTAGTGAAGAAGGAGCAAGCTCTTTGGAATAAGAAGGAAATTTAGTCAAAGTGGCATAGACACAATCAATAATGATTTACCGCTTCCTGCTATATGCTAAGGCCTTTGTTTTTGATGCTAAGGAATACAAAAAATATTTTACCTTCAGATAGCCTATAGCAGAGTTTCTAGAATGGAGAGAAGTGTTTCCAGTGAGTACATACAGAGAGTGCCAGGCCATTATAAATTACCAAAGGCTTTCACAAAAGTGTGTCCAGGCATGGAAGTTCTCACATAGGAGATAAAATAAACTTTGCTTTGGAAGATGAGAACAGCACACTCTGAAAGGCATGGAAGGCAGGATTAGGCAGTGTTGGACCTGGAGGCAGGTACAGAGCTTGGGGGGAGCAGGTGGGAGAGATAAGGTCAAGCCAGTTTGTGGTGAGCTTTGAATGCTAGTCCATGAAGTTTGAACATTAACATCTAAGCTCTAAATATTTACAGACAGAAGGGCAACAGATCACACGTATATTTTCTGAGCTCAAAGTGATTGTAAGAAACAGACAAGATGGCCCCAGGATAGAGAGTCAGAAACAAAGAAGGGAAGGGTTGCAAGAGTCCAGTGAATATAGGTTTTCACCTTCTCAAGGTACCTATGTCTGGAGTTTTCCTTGCGAACCATTTCTCAGTAGTCACAGGCCCTGTGTTGTGAGAGGGGCTGATTGCAGCCCTTTTCCTTTCCAGAGAGACACATAAATGGCCTGGCCATGCAAATCAATCTTTCCCTTCACCACAGAGAGTGGTGTAAAATAAGCTACTTCTGGAGCTGGGCCTTTGAGAGCCAGTGCTTGCATCTTCCAAAAAATCCTGGCAAATAATGCATCTTCTTAGCATTGATTCCAATTGGAGGCTAAGCTTAGAGAAGCTGACGGCCATTTTGATAACACTGTGGAAAGATGAATTAAACTGACATATGAGAAAAAGCCAACGGATGGCAAGTGAGATTTCTAAAGTGTTGGAACACTAGGATTTGGCTGTGTCTGTTATATATGTTTGGAAAATTTTTAAAGAGTCAAACCTAGTACATAGACCGGAAATAGCCAGAAAGAAGGGGAATGGTGGTCAGAGATGGCCACTCTGATAAGGTGACATTGTATATCTTCCCCATCTATCTCCTTGCAAGTTCTGTATCTAACCTGGTTGACATTGAAGGGTACAGGACATAGGGGTGTCCAGCATAGGAACAGTGAGAGCAAACCCTGGGCTGAGTTCACTCAGCATGTCTGAGGCCCCTGTAGAAGGCCATTTTGGCAGCAGCCAGCTGAGCAAGACGGAAAGCAATAGGTCAGAGGTCAGGCTGTGTAAAGCCTTGTCTGTCTGTGAAAGGCTGCTACTCTCTGAATCAAGGAGATCCATTAGAGAGCTTTGTGTTAAGAATGATGTGATGCAACTTATGTTTAAAAGGGTCACTTGGTCACAGTGCTGGGAATAGACAGAGCAGGACAAGGGTAGAAAGCTAGGAAGTGGACTGGGAAACAATAAAAGGCCATGTTGGTTGGGCTCAGCCCGTGTGACTAAAAGATTCTGTCCCCTGCTTAGGTGCCAGATAATTAGAAAAAAAAAACCTGGAAGAGGGTGGTGACTGGTATAAGGCAAAACAAGAGTGGGCTAGGCAGGAACTGTCACTGAAGAGAGGACATAAGGAAGAGGGTATCAGGAAGGGAGTCAATGAGCTCTCACGGGGCTCAGGTAGGAAAGGAGCACCAGAGACCAGTAACCATCTCATTCAGGATCAGGAAAGGCTGGTGCTCCATCACCTGCACGAAGATGTAGTAATATGTTCCAGGAGATACCGGGGCCAATGTGGAAGAGCATCCAAGCTAGCCTGGTGTTCAGTAGTCAAAGATATTGGGTGACTTTGTCATCCAATGTGATGTTAGGGCATGACCTTCTGGGGTATGGGTAGAGTATATGGAAATCCAAGCAACTGCTATGCTCCCAGTTACCTGGGTCTTGAGGACAAACAGGTGACCTACTAGGTATCCTCACTAGTCTTAACTGAAGATTCCCCCCCACACACACACCCCTGTAGACTGGAGCCTGTCACTCTTTCCACCATGATTCTGCCAATGCTTTCATTTCCTTTCTTTCCCTTCAGGGGGACTAAAAACTAGGCTATGTGCTCAAATGGGTACTGGAAGGGAACCCTGGCTGTCTAAGAGGGTTGGGAGGTCATAGCTGTGTGTAAATTTCAGCTGCAAATATGAAACCGTAGTTGATTGTACATGAAGGGANCCTTCCCCTGAGGTCAGGAGGTTTCTCCCATACATAGAAAAAGTCAGAAATTGATCTTGTGCTTAGCATTTACCAGGTATTCTCTGAGGAAGCTGCTTTTTTAGCTTCAGGATTTCCTTTGCTCACGACAACACCTTGCTTTGCCTCTTCTCTCCCCAACCACCTTGCAACTTCTCTCCACCTTGCCCTTAACCTCCTGGTGTTAACTTTGGATTTGCACATCTTACTCCAGGTTTTCTTACTCACCTCTGGACCCCTGTTGCCCATCTTAGCATTTGGAATATAGTTTGTGCTCGATAAATTTCTGTTGAATGTTGCTGAATGAATAAGTTATTGGTATTGATTGCCAACAGCCTTGTTCTTTTAGCAACACTTCTTATCTGCCCCATGTCTTTCTCAGAACAGGCCAAATTGTGGTCCAGGAAAGTATGTGAAAGCCTGGCTTGTCTTATAAACCTCTCACAGTTTCATGGGAAAGTGGACAATGGCCTCTGATCACCCTTTGACACGTGTAGACATATAATTTGATTCTCGTAAACTGGAACACACACACACACACACACATCAAATACATTCTAATTTAAAGGCCCTATACTAGTTTCGGAGGACTCCAAAACAATGAAGCTGCATTTGACCAGCAATTAAGCGCTTGGGACTGTCCATCACCATTGCACACCTCTGTAGACAAAGAAGCCACATTTTCATGTCTCTGCTTTGTCATTGGGAAGCCACATTTTCATGTCTCTGCTTTATCATTGGGATGGAAGTTCTGCAGGTCTTTTTCATCTCATACATTCAAGGATTATAAGCAAAGTACAACCTAAGGCAACAATATGAAAGCTTTTACTGAGCAAATGAGAGGTATAAAATTAAGTTATACAAGAGATGATTCCGGGTCAGGATGGGCTTGGGAATAGCACCATCTTCATGGGGTATTACATGGAATACACACACACACACACACACACACACACACACACACACACACATATATATATCGGGGTATGTGTATTAATCAGAGTTCTCTAGTCATATACTTGATATATGATATATCATAATGGAATTTATTATATTTGCTTGCATATTGGATGCTCCAACAATGGCCGTCTGGATACTGGGGAGAGAGAACTCAGCTGATCATTGGAAGGAACTGAAAACCCCAACAGTCCTTGGTGAATTCTCAAAGCCTGCAGGTTCCCTGAAGTGTCTCTGGTGCTGAGACTAGGTTATTCAAAAAGCTGAAGTAGGTAGCTTCTGATATCAGTTTACCACAGTAGCAGCAGTAGCCACACCCATTCAGAAGCAACAAGAACACGCACACATGCACTGGCTGCTTCTTCCTTCAGTGCTTGTCTGTCCAGCTCTCTGTCCCATTGGATGTCGCTACTCACATTCAGTGCAGACTTTCCCCTGCACGCTCTTTCTTACCTGTCGGTCGTCTCTGGTTTCACTTGTCCTAGGATCTCTTAATCCTGACAACCAACACAAACCATCAGGTACCTTATGATGGTAGATGTTCAGTAGATTAGCTCATTAAATGATACTATCAAGTCTAGAACAAAATGATCTAATAAGAATTTTCTATGATAACTGGGGAAATTCCACATCCCAACGGTCTAATACAGCAACCACTAGCTACATGGGCCCCTGTGTAGTTTAACTGGGGCTAGTGTGATTGAGCAACTGAATTTTTTAGTTTANCATAATTATTTTATGCATAAATAGCTATTCACACCTACCGGCTGCTGCTTACACAGAGCAACTGTGGACACTAAGAATTGCCAGAATTTTGAAAAGAGCCATGAAGTGTGCCATATCCAGACAATAAAATATTGTTTAGCAATAAAAGGAAATGGGCTCCCAAGACCTGAAAAAGACATGGAAAAAAAGTTAAATGCACCTAACTAAATAAAACAGTCTATATCTATATCCTGTATAGTTGTGACTATATGACATTTTGAGAAAGGCAAAATTAGGGACAATGAAAACAACAGTAGCTGTCAGGAATGAGGACAGGGAGGACTAGGCTGAGCACAGAATTTCTAGAGCAGTGAAAGTTCTCCACTTGGTGCCACAATGCTGGGCACATGCATAAGACTATCCAACAATAGAACGAACAGCACCAAGAGTGAACTCTTAAGGCAGATTAGAACCTGTGGGAAATAAAGACATATCACTACATGTTCATCATGTAGGAGAGCTATTAACAACGGAGAGAGTTTACACAGATGGCAGCACGTGTTAGTTACTTTTTGATGCTATAATAAAACGGCATGACCAAAACAAGCATATGGAAGAAAGAGTTTATTCGTTTATTCGGGGTTATCATTCCAAAGGGAAAATCCATAATGGAGGGGGAGACATGACAGCAGGTAGCCAGAGCAGAGCGCTGAGAGATCACATCTCCAATCACAAACGTGAAACAGACAGAAAGAGAACCGGAACTAGGGTGAGTCTATAAACTCTCAAAGCCCTCCCCCAGTGACAGTCATCCTCCAGCAGGGCTGATCCTCCAGCAGGGGGCCACCTCCTCCAACAGGGCCACCAAGCAGGGAGCATGTTTCCAAATATTGGAGCCTACCAGGGACATTCCTCATTCAACCACTCCAAGATCTACAGGATGTCTCTTTAACTTCAGCTCAGTTCTGAGAAACCTAACTTTGCCCTGACGACAAAGCCTACTTCAAAATAAACAAACAAACAACAAGAATGATGAGAGGATGCCTGAAGGAAGTGGGGATTTGAAATTAAGTCAAAAGTCAATTATATATGATTACCAAAGGCTGCCAATTGCAAGGAGCCAAAAGTTCAAGAGCTGTCCCTCTGCCCAGTGTGTCAGAATGGATGATTTTTTTTTTCAATTTAAAGAAAGATAGCATTGGGTATCAGGCTGGGAGGTCTTTGGGCTCAAGTTGGGGAAGGCCTTGAATACCAGGCTCAAGCATCCAAATGTATTCATCATCCAATTGAGTCCCTGGAGGTTTTCAGCTGGAGCGATAAGCTATCCAAAAAGTGTTTCAGTTGTATTAATATTCTAAATAAGCATGCTGTTTGGGACTTGGAGTTCTTTGAAGGTCAGGTTTATGTCTTCAAGTTAAATTATGTGAGGTTCTTGATATCACACCAGGAAATCAAAAGTGCTTAAAACAGTTTAAATCAAATAAATAGATAGCTTTGCTTGGGATCACACTGCTTTCCAAACATCTTCCATTACCGATGTGGTATGTCCCCTATTGCCTGGAAAATTACAGGCTTTTAGGGACTCCTGCTTGATGGATTTGCCTAAATGTGAGCAAAGGACATGCACAATGTAGACCATCTCAGCCCTGGGAACTCAGCATTCAGAATGCTTAAGTATGGAGAAAACATTTTCATTTGTGCTCTCCTCCAGTGCACTATCTTCAAAGGTCCCCAGATTTATTATTTCATCAACAGATAGGAGACGGGAGTTTGTATGAGATCAAACAAACATGGGTACTATGGGAAAGCTGGCAGGTGACAGTGTATAAATTGCCCGATGGAAAATGTCAAAAGTTGACATCAGAGCAGTAGGAGGGTAGGGAGCACACAGAATTGAGAACAAATGACCGTGCCTTTCTGGGAGCCGATTCCTTATACAGTCTGCCTAATGCATTGCAAGAAACTCAGGGCTCAAACACCCACTGGGAATCCACTGAAAGCCATTAACACATCTGTCTCTTATACACATCTAGATGTGTATAAGAGACAGTCCTTATACAGTCTGCCTAATGCATTGCAAGAAACTCAGGGCTCAAACACCCACTGGGAATCCACTGAAAGCCATTAACTCAGAGTATGTCCTTTATTTAACAGAAGAAAAAATTGTAAAGCATTTCTTTCTTTCTATGCCTTGTCTCATTTCCCTTGTGATCTTCCTTTCTTCTCCAGTCTCTGTCTCTCTTTCACATACACATACATGCACGTGGGCACAGTCACAGACACACCTATTCCTGCATGCTTTCTTCTTATCTACCCCNTGTATACCCTCTTGTTTCTTTTATGTCTCATACTTTACATCTGCCTGCCCAGTCTTTCAAGAGTAGTATACTGATAGCTAAATCATCTTCCAGGTAGGAAATTACATCTCTGTGTTCGTGCAGACCCAGAAATGGATACAAGGAAGATTGATAAAATCTCTGTTNACCATGTTAAGTGTTCAGAGTAGGACTTTGTCTTGAGTCAGATTCTTTGAATTTAGGACTCTATGGTACAGTTAGTAGCATTATTTGACACCATGGTACATATTTCTTTGTTTATAACAATATGGATTTTTTCTTCTTATCTAACAAAATGCAGGAGAAACATTTTCTTTTTCCTCCATAAAATGCAAATTCCATATATTTGAGTCCTTATAACTCTGTGCAGCAGATGTTACAGAAATTGTATTGCACAAGGAGAGACACATATGTGATGGGCACTTAGGGACTTTACCACGGTCTGGATTGAAAATCACAGGGCCAGCAGAAGCTCAAACCCACCTTTGAGATCTCAGCTGGCATCTACCACAGCATCTGACCTTCATGGTGACAAGGAGACAACACCAAGATTAGGCATCAAATCTGAATGGGGCTTCAAAATAAAAATTAGAATGGCCTGCGAATGTATGTGTACCCCAAGGAGAGTAGCAGTGAATTCTAGATTGAAAACATGGGGCATTAGAGTCTCTCATAATGCCAGCTCCCAAAATTGTGCTCAGTCTTCGTGATTTAATCAATGATCTGTTTATTTTTGTTCTCTATAAGGTCCCTAGCCTCTCCAAGAATGTATAGTTGATATGCTACTAGAATCTAATAAATGTCACTTTATTTCTCAAAAGCTCCCAGCTACCAATCTCAATAATTTAGAGTTTGTTCCCCTGTCTCTCCCTTCTACCTCCCCCCTCTTCCCTTCTCCCTTCTCTCTCCTTTCTCCCGCTTAGATGGCTCCTNCCTTTATTTTTCTTGTGACTATAGACAGCTGTTTACATCTCTGCCCAGCACCAGCCTTGTTACTTGTCATCTGCCACCTATCTTTTGGGTATTCTCTTAGAAGCACGCTTATATATACACTTTACTGCAGTCTGCCTAGTAAAATTGGGGCTTCCTAGCTGAAGCATGCTAAGAGCAGGCCCTCCCTCCACTTGACCGTGGAAAAGCTTCAATGCAGCTTGCATTTCAGCAATGCCAGCATACCATCCACCCCTTCCTCTTTGGGGTTAGCCAGTACCATCTTCCTCAATAAAACCTGCTCACATTAGCCTATCCTTCCCTCTTAGGTTTAGGATGNACACAAAATATACTAAATTTGATTATTTTAAAAAATAAACTCAACCTATTAGTGTTATTATTGGTATTGGATTCCTTTGTACTGCTGTAAGATTTCATCAATTCCACTTACACCCTCAGCATTTGGACTACCATTTGGTTAACAAATCTTCTATAGGCAAGAAAGAGAATGCTTACTTCCTTATTCAGACAATTTCTCCTGAGATCCTAGCATACATCCCCTGACTGGCTGGCAGTGTCCCGATAACCATCGCAGAAAGCAAGACCAAGAGCCTGAGGGTCCAGACGCGGTGTACTCATGCTTTCTCCGCTCCACAGTGGCTTCTGTTGTTGTGTTGCTGACACTACTCACAAGTTATTAACAGCTGAGCAGAATGCCAAACCTTCTGTTCCTCACACATTTCTAACACCTTCCGTAATCCACAGTTGTTAGCAAAAGGCATTTGCAGCTGTGAAGAAAGGTGGGTGGGGAGAGGAGATAAATTAATAAATAAATCGTTGCCATCGTAGGCTGCCCAGCTCAGCACAGCTTGAAATCCTACTACGACCCATCTCCAGGTAAGGCGACTGAATCGGNTTGCTTTGTCTTCCCTGCCCTCCTGTGGGAGGGCATTTGCTAATGTCAGCCTGGTAGCAGATCCATAGCTACAGCGTAGGCTATGCTCTGCATGTAAAAGAGACGGCAGCTGACTGGGAAGAGGTCTGATTGAGACTCCATGTCAACACGAGGAAGAGGTCTGATTGAGACTCCATGTCAACACGATTTCAACGTTTAGAACTTGTGGAGCGCACCTCAGATGGTGAAGAATCAGAGCAGACCTTCAGCTCCAGCAAGCGTGGAAGGGATAGATCNCTCAGCTTTAATCTGAGGACCTACTGGGTTTTCACACTTTCTTCCTTCTGGGTTTTGAGCATTTGAANGGAGAGAGGGCATTGATGATGAAGGACTCAATCAAATCAATGAATTCTCCATAGGAGAGTNATAAAAATCAGTGACAACAGAAAAATGGCGACTCATTTCTGAAGATCTGGTTGAGGAAATTTCTGGTAGGTAACAAGGTCTGAACATTATTTAGGTTAGAGTATAAAAAGAAAAATGAAGTGATTGATCAAAACCACCNATGAATACTGGATGCAGCTAGCTAGACAGCTACTATCTATTTATTTATTGGCTATTTCTTCCCTATCCCCTGTCCCAGGCATTGTAGTAAGAGCAAATTGAAGACCTGTCCTTGAGAGGTCAAAGGTCAGTGAAGATGTCATTATCATGTGGTAGGATTTAGGGTGCTTCTGTTGGCTGTATAGGATGTCCTGAAAGACAATCAGAGGAGACAATAGCAAAAGGAATTAGGGAAATTTTCTAGAAAGGAGAGATTCTTAC
>LZPO01008090.1:84595-101287 GCA_001675575.1 Neotoma lepida | reverse complement strand
TTCCTAAGCTAGGAATTCATAAACTTCTTTAAGGTCATGGATTGATTTTTTTTTTCAGTTAAAAAAAAAGTGAGAGACTCTAGACCTTTTCCTTCATTTCTGCAGCCTTTCTCATCTTCTCATCTGCAGGGACGCATGCACTGCCTCACCTATGTGCCCTGCCTCTCTGTTCTTGGCACTGCCAGGAGGAAGAGCAGAGAGAGAGAGAGAGAGAGAGAGAGAGAGAGAGAGAGAGAGAGAGAGAGAGAGAGAGAGAGAAACTCATGCTACATCAAAGCATCCACACACTGCCTTAATCCACCGGATTAATCAGATAATGGAAGAAATGGATTTGAAGACTGACACCACAGAAGCAAGCACAGTGATTGGAACAGACTTATCAGTTCCTGCCAAATCAAATTAGGGGAGCACGGGGTTTAATTTCAAAGCNAAAGCCAAGATCTGATGGGTGTCTCATCCCAGTCTGGATTGCAAACGTGCCACGTGGTATGGGTAGAGCACTTAGTTTCCTTCAACTTCAGGCATAGACTGCCTCTCCAGGGGAACCTCCAACTGCTCGGTTCTGACCTGGTGTGTCCTGGTCATCCCAGGAGCCTCCTGACCATTCGGATGTAGCTTATGTTCCTCTCAAAGGAGGCACCTCCTTTTTGTGAGGCACCTCCCTCATGAAAACAGTTACGCTCACCAGAGGGAATAGATGTAAAAGTGTGTTTTTAGACTGCGAAGCATCTGATGAGTATGAGATAATTACTACTCCAGGGTTCTAAATCTTCCCTCCTTATATTTAGAAATAAAAAAGNGTTAAGGAAATCTATGAATGGCATGACTGATGGGCCATCCTGAATGCCTTCCTTCCGTCTTTCCTTTTTTAAAACTGTTATCTGTTGTGGTAAGGACAATCCACGTGCAATCCACCCTCTTAGTTGACTGTCAAGTGTGTGTAGTGGTATTTGTTCCGCCTATGACCTTGGGCTATATTGCTTCTTGCCTGAATACATGATCTCTTAAAAGGAAAGGGAGAGGGGTCACGANGGCGCGTCTTCCTGCTTCGTGGTGTGATCGGACTGCCAGGTGGATTCGCTCCCGGACAGAACAGAGGACAACTTCAGCTGTTTACTCAGTTTTGTATTAGGGGAGATGTGATCCAGTGATATATGTAGTGATATATTGTGTCCCCCAAAATATTGTGTACCCTAATAAAACTTATCTGGGGTCAGAAAACAAAACAGCCACTAGATTAAACATAGAGGTTAGGCAGTGGTAGCACGTGCCTTTAATCCTAGCATTCCAGAGGTAGAGACCCTTCCAGATCTCTGAGTTCAAGGCCACACTGGAAACAGCCAGGCATGGTGGCACACACCTTTAATTCCAGCACCTGAGATCTCATATCTTTGCTTGAGAAAGACACATGCCTTTAATCCCAGAAAGTAGGGGCAGAAAGCAGAAAGGTATGTAAGGTGTAAAAACGAAAAGCTAGAGGCCTCTTAAGCTTTCAGGCTTTGAACAACAGTTGAGCTGAAATTCATTTGGGTGAGGACTCAGTAAGCCTACAGTCTGAAAAAACAAGATCAGCTGAGGAGTTGGCAAGGTGAGGTTGGCTGTGGCTTGTTTTGTTTCTCTGACCTTTCAAAATTTATCCCAATACCTTGCCTGGTGTTTTCAATTAATAAGACCATTTAAGATTCACGATCCAGCCACCCAAGAAGGAAGATGTGAAAGTACCGGTAAGCCACAAAGCCACGTGCCAAGACACAGATTAATAGGAATGGGTTGAATTAAGTTGAAAGAGCTAGCTAATATAAGCTGGAGCCGTAGGCCATACAGTTTGTAATATAAACCTCTGAGTGATTATTTTATAAGCAACTGCGGGACCGCTGCGGTCTGGACCACAGGCTGGGCGAGACAAAGAAGCTTCCACCTTCAAGTGTGGAACACGTCACCATTATCTGAAGGCACGGTGTGACACAGCAGACCTCTAGTGCTTATTCATCATGTGCACCTGAAGTCTTCCACCTCTTCCCTCCACCTTGGCATCCACCATTCTGGTCTTTGCTTCTATGTGTATGATATTTTCAGATACCTCATTTTAGTGGAGCCATGACCATGCATTGGCCCTGGAAGCCCTTTCTTGGGTGTTTCTCCTACAAGAATTGAGCCACCTTGTGGTTGCTGGGAATTGAACTCAGAACCTCTGGAAGAACAGTCAGTGCTCTTAACCACTGAGCCATCTCTCCAGCCCCTCCTACAAGAATTGAAATAAGAACCTCCCGGGTACAAGCAGTGTTGTCCTAAATAGTCATGACACAGAAACAATGTAAATATCCCTGTTTGGGTGGGTGGATGNTAAAGAAACTGTAGCGCCTGCACACAATGGAATATTTTTCCATCTTAAAAAGAGGTAAATGCTGCCACCTGTGACTACAGAGATGAATTTTAGGCTAAGTTTAAATAAGCCAAGCACAGAAGGGCATGGGGCGGGTGGGTTGGGGGATTTCTTTTAGTTAATACTATGTTAGACGCTGTCAAGCTGACTCCATAGTCAAATGCCACAGAAGTCACATCCCAGCTTTACTACTTATTACCTGTTACCTGGCAACCTCTCCTTCTAGAGGCCTAGGCTTCATCATTCATAAAATGAGGAAACCACATCCACCCGTGAAGCTGCCCAAATAAGAGGCCAGATAACCTATGAGGAAGCCTAGGCTAAGTGGCACCCGGCTGATGCCCTGATGACCACTGTGTCTCAGAAGATGAGTTGGGCCAGCTGGAGCGCTCCGGAGGAGGGAGCCAAGTCTTGTTGAGGACAGCCGCCAAGGCCTCGGATTTCCACTCACTGGAGGCCCTGTCCAGGCAGCTCTCCTTGGCACTGCCAGCTTGCAGTTGGTCCTCCTGGCTTTCCAGTGAGCCAGGGGAAGCAGAGTCTCTGGTCTCNGCTGTCTATGGATCACATGACATTCCTGGTGTCAGGCTGCTCAATTAGCAGCAAATCAAGATGTTCAGATGGAGCCGGGAAGCATCAGCAAGCCAGGCCCCCACCTCACTAGCGAGGGTGGCAGATTGCTCCTGTGCTGGCTACCAACTTCCTGTCAACCTCGCAGGCCTCTTTGTGGCGCGCCAGCCTCCTCTCTGGATCACAGTCCTTCCCCTCTGGCTCTGGTCCTCAGCGCTGTCAGCACCTGGCCCTGGGAGCAGCAGGGCTCAGCTGTGCCTGCCAACAGGTCCCCTCTCATTAGTAGAGGCCCCCTGCTGGCGGGTTGAGGCAACGCAGGCAGGGAGCCTGGGTTCTCTGGGCTGGGCTGAGTCAACCCACCCCTCCACTGACCTGCTAGCATCTGGCACTTAAACGTGGTGGGCAGGACAACTTTGACAGCTAGCTATGCAGCCCCCAGCATCAGTAGGTAACAGTCTGGCAGAGAATGTAGCAGAGGTGACCCAAGAGAGGAGCAAGCATATCTCCATCTCTAACCAACAAATAGATAATCCTGAAATATTTAATGTGATAAGCTTCTCAGTTCTAGAGCATATTCTGACTGTTCCTTGCACAGACTATGAACACTCAGTCTCTTTCACCTTCATACAATTGCTAAGAGTCTTATGGAAGAGCAGAATATTAGGAAAGAGAGTAATACTAAGTAATGACTTAGCCCANTGACGCCCAGTCTGTGATAGACTCAAGGGTANTATGTCAGGTACATTGAATGCAGGGGTCCAGCACACAAGCCCAGGCCCTAGGAGCAGAGGGTAGAGTAGAGAGCAAGGTTCACACACAACAAGTAGAGGGGCAGGGCCGGGTGTAGCTCAATAGTAAAGCACATCATTGGGAGTCCGTAAGTTTCATCTCCAATAACTCCCCAAAGACAAGAGCAATAGGCAAGATGCATGTAGGAATGGCCGATCCTTACTTACCTGACTCTTGGAATAGGGGACCTCTCTGGAGACCAGACAGAGGTCTCATCTCAGTCAGAGTTTGGAGGAAACAAGTTTAAAACAAACTGGTGTTGTTTTAGTATTAGTTAGGGTTTCCGTTGCTGTGAAGAGATACTATGACATTGGCAGCTCTTATAAAGGAAGAACATTTAATTGAGATGACTTACATTTTCAGAGGTTTAGTCCATTATCATCATGGTGGGACATGGTGGTGTGCAGGCAGACATGGTGCTCGAGAAGTAGCTGAGAGTCCTACATCTTGACTTTCAGGCAACAGGAAGTGGTCTGAGACACTGGGCATGGCTTGAACATATATGAGACCTCAAAGTCTGCCTCCACAGTGACACACTTCCTCCAACAAGGCCATACCTGCACCAGAAAAGCCATACCTCCTAATAGTGCAACTCTCTTTGAGGGCCATTTTCTTTCAAACCACCACACATGTGCTTCAGAAATACTGACTTCATGGTGAAGTCCTCAGGAAGCACAATCAGAAACATGGAGAAATATTCACTTTCGTGTGTCTGGGCAGATGGGGCCACCAAGTGCTTCTTGCAGAATCAAACCACAATGATACCATTCTCCCTTCCTTATATCTGTCTTTATCTTTGCAGAGAGACCTCACAGCACTCAGAAACACCCAACATACAGCACCCACCCTGGAGATGAAAGTCTCCCTCCTTCTATGTATCTGACTCCCAGGCAAGGGGAACTCTGTCATTTCTTTGGTCTCTGAGTGGAGACTTCCATGGTAAAGCCCTTCAGGGATCAGCTACCCAAACCTCTCTGTGAAATCCCATGGCCTCTTCTCTCCTATTCCCTTTCAACATCCATCATAGAGCTTGCTGGATCTGCTTCCTGGAGCATGCACCTCCATGTGGTTCTAAAGACCACGGAGAATTCTCAAAGGGAAATTCAAGTTCAGGTTCAGCCCAGTAAGTGCTGACCCACCTCAGTGGCTGTACCTCAACATACCTGGAAAATGATGCAGTGAAGTGCATCTCTTCTTTACTTTGAGCCAGAACATATTGAGATGCCAGCCTTGGTCGGGGGCTGAGTCTGAGCACCATCTCCATCGTGGGAGATGCCTGGCAGTGTCAAGGTTCTTATTGTACTGTTTTTAAAAAAGCCGTGCAGATGAACTCCACTTTGACAGCACTAATAGGAATGGGGTGGTAACGGCCTCTTTACCTTTTCTTTGTCTAAGAATGGGACAAACTAGTATTAAGAAAAAAAAAAAGTTGTAGACCCTCAAAATTCTCATCATTATTTAGAACTTCTCGTCAGAAAAAAAAATGCACGTATACAAGAACATTTTAAAATAGCAGGTAATTTCCTGTCCTCCAAAGGCAGACGCCCTAAAGCGTCCCCAAGACTGGGCTGAATACTGAAGGTGAGAGTTATCCGGCTTGGCTTGGCCTGGGCCTCGTGCTTGTGGCCAGCTCTGGCTTCTGTACCTGTGTTGCCTGTGGTGGCTCCGTGTCATCCTGAGGGCATCTAGGAGCAGAAGCCCAGGACTTCAGGGGCTGTATTGTGTTGAGCCCAAGACTTCAGGGGCTGTTTTGTGTTTGCTGGAGGTGGCAGGTGAGGAAAGTTATNGAGGAGAGAGTCATCTACNCCACAGCCGACAGGACTTCCTGCCCTCCTCACTCCCCCTCTGGCTACTGGATTTTCTCCAAAGGCAGCAGCAGGCACCAATGGCTAATTGCTCCAAAATAGCTAGTCTCCATTTCAGGGTGCTGCTTGCATTTGCTTTAGTAGCTGGCAAATGAATTCTCCTAGGGATTATAATAACCCCATCCTGGCTGTGTTCCCTGGAATCTTGGCCTTTTTCCCTGGCACTTCTCCCAAAAGGGTTGGAAATCTCTGAGTATTTATCCCCTTGAAGATTCCCCGTGCTGGCCTGGCTCCTGGCCATTTTGCACACAGAAGGCCAGCTTCCTCCCTTCCTCCATGGAGCAGACCCTGCCCTGGTTCTCCCCATCACCTGCCCATCACCCCAGCGTTCTGCTCTGGTCCCCACCCATTTCCTGGAGGCTGCTCTCTTCCCACCAGGGCTGCCAATCTGCCCGTCCAAGACTGCTGCTCTGTCTTCCCTTCTCACTGTCCTCTCTGTCAGTGATGTTTTCTTCCTTTGTGGCAGATTTACTTTTTCTCCCCACAGTATCATTTCCATCAAAGCTCACAGCACTGAACAGAGAACGGTATGGCTTCTCTGACTGAAGAGAGACATGAGCTAGCACTGAAACTGGGGAAACAGTGAACAAATGGAGCTATCGCTTCCTCAAAGAGCTGATTGTCAGTTCTTCCTCCCTGATAACAAACACATGATTCCCACAGCAGGGGATGCACTGACATTTTGTTTCTGTACCTCAGAATATTATCGTGGACCATTTGTAATTGGCATCATGTTATCAGAGCACAGAGGAGGGTGCAGTCAAATTTTGAATACTTATCAAGGGATGTTTCTGCCTCCCTGTGCACCTGTCTCTTCCCACTTGACTCTGAGCTCTACGAAGATAGAAACTAGATCTTAAAATCCCATGTAGCTACTACTGTCTCCTTCCAAGTCCATTCACCAAGGAAGGTGCTTGGGCAGGGGTACTCAGCATAGGACTGAAGGCATTAAAGTTCATTGTTGGTGTCTGAATCACACAACAGCCCAGACCATCTAATTTCCAGCAAAAACTTTTGTAAAGTATTGAATTTTACAATCCACGCGTCCTATGTGCCAACGCTGCTTATAATGTGTAGTCCAGTGGAGAACAATGATGCCTTTGTGAGACATCTCATTTCACCAGGTCCTTGGCCATGATCACAAAGAGGATTGCATGAGTGGGTGTATAGGTGTGTAGACAGATCCCCGTATAGCCAGCATCATTGCCGGAAAGCACACAGGGAGTGGGCTTGGTGCTATTTTTGTGTAGGAAGTACAACATATTTTCCTTAAGCCAACCCCACCCAGTTTTCTGCAGCACTTGAGAAGGTTCTTAGCAGCTTCCGTCCAAGAGCACGTTTTCTTAACAGAGACATGACTGAGCATCCAATCACCCTGGTCCATAGCATGGTCCCTTGCCTTCAGTTACTCCACAGCTTCCACTTTGCAATGCAGGCCTGCCGCCTTTCCACTAACACTATTGTGATGTTGCATTTGCATGCCCTTTGCCAAGTCACCATTGGCTCTCAGTGGCCATTCAAATGCAATCATAATAAATAAACAACAGTAATTAAAGCATCCCATAATAGATCATATAAAACCTTTATATGGCTGAAAAGCCAAACAAGTGCCATTTTAACAAGAGAGAAGAGTGGTGGGCCAACTCAGAGGAAGAGTTTGGGAAACGAAACTGTTTTCAGGCAGCCAATGTGAATTCTCCCAATTGAAATGAATGCATGGTGTCATCCAAGCCAGGAGGACTTGTCCTTTGTGACAAATTGCAAGCTCTGTCAGAAAACAGAAGATGATGCACAATGGAGAGGCTGAAACTCAGTCAGAAACTGTTTGGTTAAATCAGACACTTAAAAGAGATAACACATGAAGAAAACGGATGTACTTCGACTCATCAGGGTCAGGCTGCCTCTGCACAGAGTAAGGACAAATCCCCTTGAGGTTGGAAAGCAGCAGGGAAATCAGAACTCCCCCCAGTTCTGCCCCTGCCACAAAACAAAACAAAACTTTCTCATGGCAGCCCCCAAAGAAGTGCCACAGAGCCTGGGAAATGTGTGTGGTTTAGAGCCAGAGGAGCAGAGGTTTGCATGGGGAATCTGAAATTTGTCATCCAAGCTACTTTAAGTTGGCTAAGCCTTTCCTCAACTCCTAGAAAGTACAAAAGCACTTCACTTGAGGATGTAGATATAATCTAGTAATAGAACAGAGACTGAGCACGTATGGGAAGAATTCGGCTTGCTGTGGGAGGTGGCCATACTCATGCTTCCTGTAGGTGTCTTGCTATTAACCTTAGCGCCAACAATATTAAGAGGAATGGCTTCCAAGTCTTCAAAGAAGCCTGAAAACCCACGGAATAATCACCCTGTTGTTGTTTCATCCACGGCTAAGGACAACAGAGAATCAAAGGGAAGAACTGAGTCAACTGAGGTCATAGGAGAAAGTGTCCAAAAATGGATTAGCAGTGAGTTGATCCATGAATGAGGATGAAGATTGCCTTACCATTGAGAGAGAGAGAGAGAGAGAGAGAGAGAGAGAGAGAGAGAGAGAGATTCAAAGCAAGGAAAGCAGTGTAAAAAGCACAAGGAATGAATGAATCTACACATCATACTTGCAAATACTTTGGAAGTGCTTGAAGCTCAGCGAGCTGGCACAGAAGTGTTCATCAGCACCCTCCTTCTGCCTCCAGCTTGATCACAGGCATGCCCTTTGCAGAGTTCCTTGACTCATACACCAAAGTCTCCATCTATAGGACCATGGAGCCAGAGAGTTCCTGCACAGCTTTAGAGTGTTAACAATAGATCAGAAAAATTGCGGATAACTGAGAGACCCAGGACAAAAGGTCTAAGGGCTGAAAGACAAGAGCAAGCCAAGGACCAGGTTGGATTGGATTGGCCATGCACTCCAGGTTTAAAACTTGAACTTGGGGCAAGGTTGAGAAAGGGTAAGTGCTGGCACAAGGAGCAAGCCTACTTCATAGTTCCTTAATTGAGCTGAGATCCACCCACCCACCCCCTCCTCCCCATTTTTAACACCTTGTAAAATAAAGAGCAGAGTCTTAAAAAGAAAGCCAAAGATGACAGTTGTAGGGTAGAAAAGCTGTGGGAAATAAGTGAGGAACAGAAGGCTCAGGATTCGGCACTGCTGTCAGTAACTCAGGAGGTGTCCGCACGGCAGCACAATAGCTGGGCATGAGGCTTGAGGACACAGAAACACTGGAGCTAGGAGAAATGGCGGTCAGAGTCGCCAGCTAGTTTTGACACAGTCCTTTTATGTGTGACCCGGGAGGAGGCAGATGCCGCTACCTGTCATGACATGTCCTGTGGCTGCAGGCTTGTCTGCTGTTTGCTCTTGTTTGTCTGTTTCATTTCTCTCTAACATCAGCTTCAGAGCCTGTGAGCGTGATGCTGACAGCCAAGAGCTTAGCACTCTGAAGAGGAGAAAGCCTTCCCTAAGACTGAAGAGAGATCAGTGAGCCAAGTGAGCTGGAAGCAAGGCTGTGGCCGATTGTCCACTGATCAAAGAACAGGAAATAGGAACTGAAAGAGCCTGTTGTCATAGGCTGAGCCCATTTCCAGTAGTAAGGCAGAAAGTTCTACGTGGTCCAACGCACNGGTCAAGTTTCACCGAAATCCAAAACTACTTCAATCAACAGCTAAAAGCCTGTCTCTGTCTTCCTATCCACACAGAGCTCAGCTCTCTAACCTGTAGTTAGAGATGGTTAGATAGGAACACAGTCCCTGTTCAAACATCACCCCCGACCTTGGTCCCTGCCTTTGGGGATGCTCATCCTATTGCCTTCNTGGTCCTTCTTTGGTCAACCCCTGACACTTGTCTTCTTACCTGATGGGCAATATAAATCTCCATGAGCTGGCAGCTACTTCTAGAGATGAGGATGGGTCTTTGCAGCAAAAGGAACATTAGTCAGTGAAGGGCTGTCTTATCATTAGCTTTGTATGTTCTCACGGTCATTCAAGTAAGGGACTGCTCGGGAAGTAAGGAGGGACTTGTGTTTAGTCTGCAGGAACCAGCAGGGGCAGGTTATATGGTGCTGCCCCCTCCTCTTAGCATCAGCTAGCAGGGACAGGTCTATCCTTGTAAGTGTCACCCTTCTGGTGGTTGCTTGACATCAGAATCAACTTTTAATTAGCTGAACAAAAGTGTTTANTGTTGTTACAAACAATCTTCAAGACATTCATATCTGGCTTCATAACACATTACGGCAGGAAGGTGGGATGGGGCGGAGGTGGTGGTGGAGAGGCCTAGTAGGAGAGAGTTGCAAAGATTTATCTTTCTAATTATTCTTTGCTTAGGGCTAATATTAAAATTAGTTTTAATTCCCCGAGCACACAGCAGCTCAGGAACATGCTGGGAGTTGGGAAGGCTAGTCTAGGATTTTAAATTTGCTCACAATAGACACACTCAGTAAACAGCACATTGGCAGTTCAAAGCAAGCTCTTCTGTCAGTGCATCTGGCTTAAGACCTCTAAGAATCTCTCCTGGTGTGGCTATTCCCATACTTCATGCAAAGAACAGGAAGCGGTTATACTGCAGTGTGCCTACTAGTATTACTCTTGGCTTATAGTAGCAAGTGGTCTTGTAGGTACTCCATAGAACTTCATTATCATTTTGAAGCAAAATAACCCTAGATATGGGAAATAATATACAATTACCAAATGATACAAAATTACTGTGAATCAATACAGAATGGTGAACCATTTTTTTTTTACCCCCAGTGCCAGAGATGTGTTGTGCTAATGACTTTTGCACCTGCTGAGCATAATTAGTAAGTAATCTGCATGGGTGTGTAATTACTGGGTAAACACATGATATTTGCCAATAACTTCCTGCTAGGTAAGCACCAATGAAACTAACAGGTAGCTATTAGCACTAACTTTAGATGACGTGAGGACTGGCTCTAACATTGGCTTGAATTTGGGCTTCATTGGAAAGTTTCTTCAAGGATTATGGTTCAATTTGTGAAAAAGTCCCTTCCAACAGCATGCCCCTCTAGCTTTTTAATTGGATCTGGAAACATAAACACTGCACATCCCAAGAATCTTATTCATGGATGAGAAATAATAGGACTCTCAATTATGTAATGTTGAGGGAGACACGAGACTGGGTCCAGTTTCTTCATGTATAAAATGGAGATAAGCCCGTTCCATGGGTTTGTTTTATCTTCTGAATAGAACAATTAACATGGGACCTGGGTTAAAATTATGGAAAGTTCCACAAATGTATGTTATTAAAACTATTATTCCAACCTAGCTGACACCATGGAGGCCTGGGAATCTTATATAGGAAATTATAGAAGACACATAGACAGTTAGGCAGGAATTAAAACACTGCTCATTCCACTCCCAACCTTAGTAACAGCTAAGCTCTTAAGAAAGAGGATAGTGCCTTTGAGTTCTGTATCCCTTGTACACAAATGCCCCCTGCATTCTGTCCTCCCCATGCCCCTCACTGCCTCCCACTCTTTGAAAATTTTCTCCTGCTTAAAATATCACAAGCTCTTGTCCTATGGATGCAGAAGAGTAAATGTCTGAAGACACTGTGATGCGTTTGGGTACTTGGTTTGAACCCTGTAGGTGCATTAGGCATGCCTCTACCCTATTCAATTACTTCCATGTTTTGCATTAGCTCTGCTCCCAAAATCTGAGATTTGAAGGACATGACTGGGAGAAAGCTGTGGGCAGACAACAGAAGGAGAGGATGGTTTATTGCTGACAAAACCTGCTGTGTCCCCCACTCCTAGTAAGACTGCTTCTGCCACAGAGGAACACTGACTTGCAAATGCCCTGAGTATTCCTTGAATTCTTCACATCTTTGTCTTTGCCAATAATACCCCCTCTTAATAAAGCATCTCCTCTACCTGGGAGCTCTCTGACTCCCACCTATTTTTCTACTCAGAGATGAACTGATATGGATCTAGTCCATGTTTCACCCAGGGTGCCCTCAAACAGAAAAAATGTCATCTTATCAATTGTGGGGCATGTTTCAGACTTTAGCCTCCTTAGAGTTGAGCCCCAGTCATGTGAGCTACTACCCAAAGAAACACACCAAATCCACACAGGTATTGTACCTCTATCTGGGAGTCAAATGATTGGTGTGACTGAATAGCAATTAGTGTAATAAGAGGATTTTCTTTGGGTTTTAACTTGCATTGACGTTACAGTTTTGAAGTACTTTCACTATGGCATAGTTTCACAAATATTTAAATTACTTTTCAGAAATGAGTAGAAACTACATTGATTTTCACTAGATACAGTTTCTATTTTAAGGTTTAATTTTATTTATTTTTGCTTTGAATAGTTAATCAATACATTCATACATTTCAAGATTCAAAAGAAACAGCATCCAGTGAAAATGCTTCCTCTGAGTCATGATCCACATCACCACGTGCTTCTGATCCTGAAGTCACCCACTTATCCTGACTCATTCCAAAAAGAGTCTATCATGTAAGCAAATATACCGCATAAGCCCTTTTCTCCATTTATTTGGTATTTGATGAGATACGATTATACTCTTCCAGCTTAAGTGCCTCTATGAGGAATTTCCAAATATTTTTAAAAGACTTAAAATCATGTTCATATTTATATAATCTTTACATCCTGAAAACTGGGTCTTGGATTTTATAACTCATAGTTTTCTCCAAACATTTGATTTTTCATTTGAATGCTGATTCTTATCGAATGAATTCTCTTCCATCCATGTCCCAGGTGCCTAGTGGGACAGATATATTATCTTTGCTTCTTCAGCAAATGTACTATCTCAGATTGCAATTCAGACATGGTAGGGCTAAAAACAACCATCTTCCCCTTGCAAAAATAAATAGAAAATTAGCTTATGTTTCCAGTTTCTTTCACTCCACCCTTTAATGGAAGAGTGCCAATCGGTGCCAGTCACTGCTGGGTATTACAGGGACAGGATTACTCAGTGCATGGCAGGTGCTAAGCAAAGGGCATCCGGTGGCATTCTTGCCCTTCCCATGATTTGGGGATTCTTATCCCACTTCTGTGTAAGGCAACAGAACTCAGAGAAGGAAATTTTGTTTCTAGTCACACTGGTAGTGGACAAATCGGGGTTTTGAGTTAAAACTGTTTTCCAGGTCTTTCCTTACTGGCCTNTTCTGATGAAAATTCAAAAGCTAACAAATGTTGAGAAAGATGTAGAGTAAAGGGCACCCTTATTGGTGAGAATATAAATCAGTACATAGAGAAGACAGTTCAGAGATTCATCAATATCTTAAGTCTGGAACTGGCATATGACCCAGAAATCCCACTACTGGGTAGACAGAGAAAGGAACAAAATTGATATGTTGAAGACATGCCTTGCATCATCCTGCTCATTGCAGATAGCCAAGCCACACAGTGTCCACCGACTGATGTATAGGAAATGAAGAGATAAAAATGTATGTGCGTGAAAGGGAACACACAAGGGGCTAGTGTAGATACTATTTAGCCTAAAATATAAGACAATTTTGTCACTTGTGGAAAATGTGGATGAAGCTATAGGATATCAAATCAAGTGACACAGACCAGATGGGAAAAGACAAATGTGGAAAAATATGATCTCTCATAGGCAAAAGCCAAGAAAAGCTGAGCACAGAGGCAGANGTAGAACAGTGGTTACCAGAGGCCAGAGAAAGTGGGGAGATGTTGATCAAAGGGCCCAAAACTACCCTGAGGTGGGAGGAATGAGTGCAATGTGCAGTTTAGAGAGGCAACTATTTCACTGGCAATAGAGCCTATTCTTAAGAAACATTGGAATAATGGAAGCTAGTGGGATTCACCATAAAAATAGCTACACAAGATGGTGTATAAATTTATTAACCAGATTTAACCATTTCACAATGTACAGGTGCTTCAAGGCATCATACGTACACATAATTTGATCTATCAATTCAAAATAAATATATCCAAAGACAGAGATAAAATTTACAGCATTTGAAGGCAACATGTAAAACTGTTGTGGAGAAGAAACTAGGCCAACTCATTCTAAGATAGTGATGGGGTGCCCAAAGCCAGAATCCATCCATCCTACCCTGATTTGGAGCAGTAGCGCAAGACTTCCCTGCAGAGAATGTTAACTTGAGAACCTGTTTGTCTGCTTCGATTGTCAGTGTATATATTCACATCAAATATTCTCCTGTGAGGAAAAGATACAAGCCACATGATAGCCAGTAATGGGGAGAGACCTGGAATGAATGCCTACCTCTTTGTTCTTTGTTTTAAAATAGGGTAATCTGTGTTTTGTCTAGTGTTTATTTTTACCTCTATTTTTAAAACTTCTTAAAAGTGACATATTCATGGGCTGATCACGTTGTTAACGGCATCTCTAAGTTATGATGGGGAAGAGAGAACTCCTGTCTGGTTTTCTCACTGACACTTTTATGAATTCCACATAGAAACACAGAGACCAAAGCTGGCAACTTTCACTTGGATAAACTGCAAGAATAAGGCGACTCTCTAGAACTCTGATTTCTGCTCCTGGGCCACTCTCTTTGGTACCCAACAAAAGTGTGAGTCTCATGGTGATGACCAGAGGAAATGGAGCCCCTGGAAAATGACTAGGACTGAAGAGATGAGACTTCATAAATAGGATTAGGTCCTCATAAAGAAAGTCATGCTTTGCTTTTCCATCATATGGTCACACAGGGTAGTGAAGCCCACAAATGACTTAGGAATTGGGTCTTCTCTAGACACTGTCCCTGCCAGAACCTTGATTGTTAACTTTTCAACCTCCAGAACTGTGAGAAATAAACTCNACTGTTTTATAAGCTACCCCATCTAAGGGATTTTCTTAGAGTAATCCAAGGGAACTGAGACAGGAAGCTCATATTGTTCTTCCCATTCTCCATATCAGAAAACTAAGATGAAAAGAGGCAAAGGGGGAGTTTCCAATGATAGCCACTGCTACCATGCCCAAGGCCGAATAAATAGGTTTGGCCTGTGTCCAAGGACTCTGCTTTTTGGGCATGTGTGCTGAACCATGGAGCCAACAGGCCAAGAGAAAGTAGAGGTGAAACACTCCCCGTTGGTGCTCAGCCCACTGTCCCTAAAGGCACTATGCAATTTCCCTGAGTAACTAAGGAACCATTTCAATCAGCACATATTGGTGGTTCCAGCAAAAATGCATCAAGCCTGGGAATTCCCTCCCCAATGGGAGAATCACACCTTACCAGCTGCTTCTAACACAGGACGCAATCACTGCCAGCAACATCCCTCCCACCTCCTAAAATAGTAAACATCTGCCCAAGGATGGCCCATTAGTAACATTCCCCACTTTGGCAGGTGGTGGGTTGCATTTCTTCTAAGCTTTCTGCTTGTTTCCACCCTCTCAGCAGCCTGTTGGAACATGCCCTGACACAGCCTGTGGGCTGCCCCAAGCTGGCCCTTCTGGGCTCTTCTCAGCCCAAGGCATTTCCCCCTCCAGGAGCACAAACTCTGAGCTGTCACATTGTTGTCAAACAGATGGGAGACAGTCACAGCTCTGCTGATGCCTCTTGCAGGGACAGCACTTTTGTCACAAGCAGTATTTGTGGGAGCAGAGCAGTAGTGAGTGAGCTTCTTGGTCACAGAGGCCACTTAGGGATAAGAATTTCTGTGTGTGTGTGTGTGTGTGTGTGTGTGTGTGTGTGTTTCCAGTTGCCATTGGTAGAGTGCCCCCTACTCCACAACTCCCTTGGTTGTCCCTCTGCTCTTAAGGCTTCCCCTTCAGCCAGCACAGCAAGCAGCATGCTGACAGTAAAGTGCTTCCAACTAGCTGTCGCTCCAGATGTCATGAGCAAGCTCACACNTAGAAGCCATGTAGGACAGTTACGAATTAATTTCTCAGTNGAGGGTTTTGTTCTAGCATGCAGCGACATATGAATTACGACTTATTTGCTCCTGTATTTCTATGTAAGAGGCAATTAGGGAAGGGCTGCTGGGTTCTTGTAAGACCCCACAACCTACAATCCCTNCACAGTGCAGAGTGAGTGACATGGTAGAGGATTGCAGACCCTGGTGAGATAGGGCGGTGAGAGGCAGAGACCTGTGAAGAGAGCAGACTTGCACACCGGAAGGAGATGATAAACATGTAAGAAGAGAGGGGGAAATGTCCAGTATTTTTAGGAAGGTTCTGGGGCTTGGACTTTCCTGGTCCACNTAGAGGAGGAGTTTGTGGGTTCTGTTAGAACAAAGATCTCAGACAGCTCTAGCGGATTTTAAACTCTGCTCAGCCAGCAGCTAGCACCTCTCTCTGTTGCACTTTTCTCTGTCCGTCATACCCTTGGAAAAGTTATTTCCCATACCAGGCTCCTACTTTCCTTACTTTTAAAATAAGAACAAGTCTNTCAGGAGAGGTGAAGATGTCACTGATGAAATATTCCATCCAAAGACCCAGAGCCGTGCCCCGCTCCATGGAGGGAGGCCATATCCTGGCTCAAGGATACACATTTTTGTATTTATAAAAGACTTATCAAAACCCAGTATGCCACCAACTGGGGTGGATAAATCCCCCATCTCTCTTTTTATTTATTTATTTTTCTTGTAATTGACAACAAATTCATAAAACAAAGAGGCTTTTTTATTTCATTTTTTGTCAATAAACTTGGCGATGGAAATAACAATTTGAACAGCAATTTCCCCCTGGTCTGAGCTGAAATTGGCTCTGGATGAATTGTTTTTCAGTTTTCACATGCAAATTGTCTCTGTACCCTTTCTCCTACAGATAGTTGGGGGCCATTCTCAGGTTCGGGACCACTTCTCTGTCCAAACCTTTGTTTCCAGATGAGAGAGCCATTTATGCAGCAATGCCTCTGATGCCCTCTGCTCAAACACCTAGTTAGAAGAGGCTGGGCTGTAAGTCCTGGGAGGACTTCGGGTACCATGTGACTCTGGGCAGAGGATCCTGGCAGCCTGTCCAAGCTGGGTGGAACTGGGCCTAGAATAAAGATGTCTTGAGGCCAGTCCGGCCTTGTTCCAGCATACCTCAATGACCTCCCTCTCCCTTACTCCCAGAGTCACTGCTCAGACTCTAGCCAAAGCCTAGGATGGTAGCCCAGGTTTAGGATCTCATAGACTCTAGAGCATTTTGAGTTCAAAGTCTTT